>JAJGOT010000530.1:277500-582339 GCA_022457155.1 Cladopsammia gracilis | reverse complement strand
GACTTTCTCAAGCCTTGTTGCTTTGCGCTCGGCTCGTTTGGTGGCCTTTCAAGTAAAATGCATTAGAGACAAAACTGGTGGGAATTCAGTGGTTTATCAGTATGAAGTTGAAGTTTGATCCACTGATTTGAAAGTTATCCCGGGAGCAATATGAAGACGCCAGACGGTTGTTCAAAAGGTGGATAGCGCTATCCACCGGATAAATCACTATCCAGTGGATATGCATTAACAAAATCCATTGTGTTATCCACTGGATAGTGATTTATCCGGTGGATAGCGCTATCCACCTTTTGAACAACCGGGGCCAGACGTTTTAGGAGGTAATTCTGTTTATGCATACATCACTTCAAATTTTAATATATATGATCGATTGCCGTAAAATTACAGACGAAAATTATTTCCAGCTCAAAACCAGACGAGTGATTTTTAACCTTGAATTCCCACTGAACTGACTGAATCCATGTTTTCTCCTCAATATCCTTGGAATCTGTAATAAATCATTATCATCTTATCATATCATATCATATCATTATCAATACCCATGATGCAACACTTTGCTTGAAAGGGCTGGGCAAGCGACGTGACTTTCACGCGGCAACTTTCTGTATCTTGTGTGAACAGTTTTGAACACGGTGCCAGTGATAGTGCAGACACAACCGACATAGAAAAAAGTTCCTTGATCAGTGCCGGGTCCAGGGGAAGGGCTAACATTTCAGTCGTTCCGGTGGTCGTTTCGTTTCTTTGTTTCGGGTTTTAGTATATGCCTCGCTAACACTAGTGTTTTGTATGCGGCCGCGCCTCTTTTTGCTGTTTAAATTCAGTGTTTGTTGCGTGGGTGACGCAAAATCCGCGGCAGCATTACAGGTTTAATACTGATGTTTAATTCTAGTAATCAGTGCTTGGACAAGGCAGCGAATCCAAAGAGATTCTACCACCTGCAGAGTTTGCTGTTAATGAATCGATTCTAGACTGCAGAACAATACGTCCCTAGTTTGCGCGAGTCAGAGTAAGCTCGAGTAAACCGCGATTAAACCACGCTCGGTGTAACCTGCGATCAGGCCCAATTTTAGCAGTGCTCTTATATATTTCCTCTTATGTGGTCGCTCGCTATTTTCGCTGTGACGTGTTTTTGCTAGTTATAAGTTGCATAATTGAAATTGTTCGATTGAACACAAAGTAAATTAACGCAATTGCATATAACGGCAAGTTGTATTTTTATTCAGGGAAAATCTAAGTCGATTTTTTGAAAATTAAAGAACTAATTTTCAGTATTATATTGGCCTGGAAAATATCACAAGCTACTGAGTGCTTTGAGAAACGTTTTCTGGGGTCTCAAGTTTTACCCGTAAACGATCCCGGTAAGTTTACGGGTCCAGTAAGTTGTCGGGACTTTCGAGAAATAGGCCCATGAGGCGAGATTGAATATGGAGAGTGAGAATGAAATGACTCGCTTACCTTAGCAGGTTCGCACGTGAGGATCGGCGCTTGCGCTTTCCCCTCGCGAGCTTTAGAACTCACAAGGAAAATCGACTGTTTTTGCAGTCTAAATCGACTAGTTTTAATGTTGTTGATTTCCGTTCCAATTTGTTTCTGTTTCAGAAATAAAACCGTAATATCTAACTACCTTCCAACTGTTGTACCCGTAACCGTGATGGCGTCCCTTACAGACGCCGAAGAAGCGTTACGATCAACAAATGCAAAGTCCAATTTTCAGCGAATAACACGACTCCTGATGAGCGGAGGTGTGACACTTTTAAGAGAAAAGTTGGATTCCATTCACTCCCCCACCAATCTTCCGATAACGCTTAGTGACCCTGCAGTACAAACACTTCTGAGGGAAGCGAGAATTACCACACCCGAGTGGAATTGCTTGTACCCATCTCCAGGTGCGTACGGCAAGTCGAGCGATTTTGACATCACTTTGACCTTCAGATTACTGCGAACAATATGCAACCTGTCCCCTCCCCACACAGGATGGAATAACCTGCCAAACGACTGGGATCACAGCCTTGAGGCTGACTTAGCACGAATAAAGTGGTATCGTAATAAAGTTCATGGCCACACCCAAAATATGGAAATACCTGATTCCGAGTTTGTAAAGCTTTGGAGAGAAATCAGCGAGGCGCTGTTGAGAATTGCGGCAAGCATCAGTCATGAGAAAGGAAATAACTGGAAAAAGGCCATTGAGAAATTTCATCTTGAGCCTCTAACGCCAGAGGCAGAAAGATATGCTGAAGAACTAACGTTGTGGTACGAAAAAGACGTGGACATTAAAAGAGGTACAGGGTCATCAAGAGGGCCAGTTAAAGATTAAGCAATTGCTTTTGGTCGATCATGTTATAATTAAATGTGTTAGTATTTCCCACTCACCTCGATACATATTTAATGATACTTTTTGGTGGCCACTTTTTAGTCTCTACGAGATACTGCTTGGTAAGGTAGTTATGACAGAACATTTTCTATTTGTTTCAGTACTCGAAAATGAAAAATGCAAGAGTATCCAAGTGTGTGACATGTCAGGAAATTCCTTGCGCAGTTGAAAAGATCAGGTCCCGGTTGCTCAAAAGGAGGATAGTGCTATCCACCGGATAAATCACTATCCAGCGGATAACACAATGGGTTTTGTTAATACTTATCCACTGTTTGTTAATACTTATCCGGTGGATAGCGCTATCCACACCTTTTGAATAACCGGAGCCAGATCTTAGGGCAATCACTGGCACAAAAGTCAGAACAACCAAACCCCTTTAGTACTAATTATTACTGAACTGTCTGTTATGTAGACCCTCGGCAGTTGATATAAATGTTGCAACAGTGTCTCCATGTTCCGAGCGTCCGTAATGAGTACTGATCGATGGTTGTATCGGTTTTTCAACAGCAATACTTCGGCTCGAGAACACCATTGAGAGATTCATACAGTGTGGATTGGTGGTCAGCCCCATGGAAACACATGACAATCAGCAGGAACGGCCAGCAGAGATAGACATATGGAATGTCATCATGGCATTTCAAAACTCTTTCAATTTGTTTTTTGAATATTTAGAAAATAAGCTGAATGTTTTGTTCAACATTTCGAACTGGGAAGTTTGTTAATAATTGTTGAATGCAGTTCATTGCAGATACTTGACGGATTGTGGGCAGATTACAGTAGCGGTCATCTTAATAAAGTGGCCCAAGAAACGATGGTAACAGATGAGGTCCTGAAAAAACTTTGCCTCGATGAAGTGAAACTGAAAACATTCATTTCTGAGGAGGAGTATGAGAAAGGAAAACAAACATTCAGGGATAATTCAGGTGAATGTTCTTGTCATAAATAGTGAGCTAAGTTTAATTTCTTTTGCTTTCCACTGGCTCCTTTTGAGAATTTTTGCTACAGCGAGATTTCAATTTAAGGTGACTGAACATTGTATACTTGTAATTATGTGTCACTCATCGTTATTTTAAAGCCACAAAAGCCTGGATGCCCAAAATGGGCATGGTGCAAACTCTGAGCTAAATACCGTTGCTATGGTAAAGCAACATTATGAGCTGGTTATAAACCAGCCTTAAATCGTGTGTTTGATTTGATTTCAGAAAATCCAGTTATTAGATATTTTCGATCATTTTTCTCCAGAAAATTCAGAAAAATACTCACATGTTAAAGCTGGTGTTGTGTAATTTTGACAGACAGATCTCTGAATTTGGTGTTTTACATTTTAACGGTTGTCAGTAAATGTGATTTATCAGATTTCGATTTTTTGTTGTTTTTGTTTTTTTAACTGCGTATGCGTTACATTTGGTTGGATTCTCAAACGATAGACAAAAATGATCCAAAAGGGCATGGGGTATTTTTTAATTATATTATCTTTTATACATTGATACAAACGTTTTCACATATAACAGACCGTTTGATGTTAAGACGGCCGGAAATAAACAAATTTTGCGCAATCCATATTGAACAGAATAACATGATTGTTCTTTGTTTATCTCAGAGCTATGCACGCGTGTCGACTCTTGCATAAGTGCGATCACCTCAATATCACGAATTTTCGGAAATCACAGAGAAGAGTTATGTCCCGAAAAAAAAGTAAAAAGAAAGAAAAAACCTCGAAACCCTAGGCTATTGCTACGAATTAGTTTGGTCCGCAATTGATCCTGAATGTAAACATATTAGGCTGTTCCCCGCCTTTTTTCCCTACACTATCGAACGCCAGTAAAAGGCTATTGTACATACAGCTATTAAGCCAAGAGCGCAAGGTAGTATGGGTTAGGGTTTATAGCCATTGCATAAAAATCCCATAAAATCTTACGGTCTTGGTTTTCGCCTTTTTCATCCGACAACGTTAATTGAAATAGCTGTATCCACCTTTCTAATTGATGATTTTCTTTTGATATTTCAGCATCGTCTGAACAGAGTCTTGCATTAGAAAGAGAAGCTGTCAGTGGGAACAGAGATCAGGTCGAATCACAAGAAGCTGATTTAACTACGCCCATTGTAAAAGGAAAACATGACGATGAGGGACCGCCAGAGAAGAAACCACGCAGCCAAGACTCGGATCATGGTAACCAACGTCAAATTACATTTTCTTAAAGCTTAATTGATGTGTTCAAAGTAGTGTATTTCTTATCAATGTTGGGTTATTTCAGTCTTCGTAGTGAATTTCATAGCGATATTCTTAGCTTGGTTTGCACTTACGTCATACTAAAATTAAAAACCATTAAAAAAAACAGATTTCGATTCCAATATGTTTATGGAATTGTAGAGAGCCATAGGCGTACGAGAGGCAAAACTGGTCGACTATTCGGGCACCACAGACAGAAAAATTATTGAATTATTTTGTGATTCAATGTCTTAAATTAATTGTTCTTATTTCGTAACTCACATTACTCACTTAACTTTCTAACCGAGCTCTATACTACATCGATCATGTCATTGATGTGATAGCTTCATTAGATGCTAACCGCGTGAGCAGAAATAGGCCCTATTTACATGGAAAGGGGAATCGATGATCCTAGTGCTAGGATCATCCGAGCGCGACATGTTCTCTACTTTCAGTTTACATGCGAAGGGTTTGCATTTGGCCCTAGCGCTAAGATCATCCTAGCGCTAGGATCATCCTATCTGAGAGGAAGGATGATCCTAGCGCTAGGATTATCATAGCTCCATGCAAACGGCCTCGGGAGCCCCAGGGTTATCTTCTCTTTTGTTATTGTCGTCCGCCGTCTTGCTTTGCAACCGCGCCGAACTCAAAGGTACTGGGGCCATCCTGTAAACCAAATGAAAAGTTGATCCTGGAAGTCGCATTTACCCATGTAAACCAAATGAACCTTCTAGAATAATCCTAGCACTAGGATCATCCTCTTTCCATGTAAATAGGGCCATAGAACGACAAATTTGCGTTGTGGTCCACCAAGGGTGGGAATGATAATGTAGACCGCGCAGGGACTGAAACTAAGTATAACATTTGGCGACCTTTGGCGACCATCTTGCTTATTAGGGACAGTATGTGAAAGTACGTGTGGTTGGTATCTGGTCGATTAAAGTATGTCTTCGTAAAATATCTTATCGGTACCGTGTGAAGTGCGAAGAATGAGAGATGTAGAAGCTCATTCTCGGATCGTTCACAGCAGTAGAAAAGTAAAATGTCAGCGAGTGCTAGAATCATCATCATGACGAATAAACACGACGTCGCGAGTTTCATTTGGGCAAATTAAGTTCAGCCCCCCCCCCCCCCCCCCCCCCAAAAAAAAAAAAAAAAAAAAATTTCCCCTACGCCGATGTTGAAGTGCTAGAGCATTTCGTTCAAGAGTTATAGGCGAATGAGCATTAGAAATTTTTAGTTAAAATGTATGGAGTGGCCATCTTGTTGTCCCACATAGGGACACCAACACCTTCATGTTCTGTGAAGAGGTCGGTGGAGTTCGTCAGTTAAATCTGTTAGCTGACCTTCCCCTATTCAAGATTTCATTAATTAAATTCAATTTGACCACCGTTTGATAACGTATCACTCATAGACCGAACCTTTTCAGGCAGTGCGGGGAGTGGGGGGCGGGGGAGTCTGACCTCCCCCCCCCCCACCACCCCAGCATACGGGCCTGACTGAAGGTGACTGTTGAACAAATCAGTAACCAAGTTAAGATGGTCTTATACCCAAAAATTTCACTTTGTTGTCGATTTGTAATTATAACATATATCATACATCCTTTAACGATATTTCAGAATAATTTATCCTAGAAGCGCCGGTAGAAACGGTTGTTTACAATTTTTGCTTTTAAAAAAACGGAACGGTCTACGTCAATAAAATAATAAAATAAAATAAAACAGCCCTATATATGAAGGGAGTATTCGTGTAGACCCGTGGTAATGGCTGTGTGCTCTATTGGTTTACTAACCTTGCTGCTATCAAACATGTTTTGGACTGACTAGATGACCAGACTGATCATGTTTGTGTGGCACCCAAACACTGATGTAAACCCAATTCTGAACTCACACCTGTCTCCGTTTTTCATTGAAATTATAAAGAAGCTCAAAGGCTGGATGAATGCATACAAAGGATATCAAAGCTTGAGTCTGAAAATATTGAGCTGAAGAGAAGATTGGAAAGCATTGAACAACTAGTCAAACAAAATACAGGTAAACGTCCACCATCTTGTGTATGGAAGTAGCATTTCTTCTATGAATCAAAAGTGAACTTCGGGCCGGGTTGTTCAAAGCACGATTAAGCTAACCCAGGATAAGCGTCAATTTTGAATCCAGTTAAACAACTCAACAAATGGAACTTTCCAAAGTTTTCTGTCCTTCAGTTTCGACTTTAACTTGTCCTCACTATTAGCTATAAATGACCTTTTGAATACATTTTTAAACAGAGAAATGAAATCCTCGGTTAACTTTTTAGCCGGGATTAGCATTAATCGGCTTTCGAACAACCACCCCCCTCTGCATGCAGTACAAGGCAATCAGTGAAGCTCCTAAATTGTTTGATATCTTATTATCAAGTTGTTGCCCATGAGATGGCTTAAATGCAGGTTATTTGTGTTTCAGTAAGGAGTGCTGATCTCAGTTATGTAGCTAGGTTGCACATCCGCCAAGGTCGATGCTTGCACTACATCGTCTGGAAGACTGTTCCAATCTCTGATCGTTCTTGGGAAATAGGAGTAGAGATGGAAGTTCGTTTTTGATCTTGGGACTTTGTAACTCAAAGAATTACAGTGCCTGCTCTTCCTTTGCATTGGTTCCATTCTATCCAACCCATCTGGAGCAACAAGATTGTGGTGAATTTTGAACGTCATACATAGCCTCATGTAGCCCTCCTTCTGCTCTCTAGCGATTCCCAGCTCAACTGGTCTAACATATCACCGACGCTAGATGTTTGATTTTTTTTTTTTTTTTGCTTTTTGACATTTTAGCACCATCTGAACATAGCCCTGTTTTAAAAGAACAAACGGCCAGTAAATCACAGGATCAAACGGGTTCAGGATCAGTTCTTGGAGATCAGGACACGGCAACCAAAAAAGAAAAACAAATGAAGCCCACGAAGTGTGATTCAGCAGCTCAAGTGATTTTGCTTTCACGGAAGGAAACCATAAAAAATACGTTATTTTTTGAGCCTGCCACGGGAAAGCTCATTTTATCAAAGACAATAACAAGTGACAAAGTCATAGCTCTAGATATGAACAAGGCGGGGGCCGGTGGATTTTTTGTTGGCTCCTTTGGCTTTGCTTCTGTTCAACATTCACTGTCATACAGTGAACTCTAACTCCATTTGTGAAACTTTAAGACAAGCAAAACCAAGGGACAGACCGATGAGCAGTGACGTATCGTTTGCCGACCTGGATCAGTTAATCGTTAAATCCGCTTCACAAAATTTAAAATAGACGGCAGATTGAAACATGGGCAAAATTGCTCGTTATTTCGCTCTGTGGGAAAACGTTTTTATAAAACTAAAACAACAGTTTCGTTTTCACTACCGAAATTATAATAACAGGTGTCTTAGGAAACAAGGATACTGTTAGACTGTTCCAGGCGTTTATGGCCCTGTCACACTATTGCGTATCGTACTAGCGTATGCGAGCGTATGAAAAATATCACTCATACGCTCGTATGACGCTGACATACGCTAGGGGTACGTTAGGCATAGGTTGCCCGGCGTATACATTTCAAGCACGGTCGCGGCATACGCTGGCATACGGCGAGGCAGAAAAAAACTTTTAAGCATGCTTAAAAATTTTGTGCGTATTCGGACGTATGGTTTACAGCTGTTTCGAGAAAGGTTGTCGGAAAAAGCGCAAAAGTGCACGCGACAATCCCGAAAAATAATATGGGATATGATCAATGAATTTTAATAAGTCAAATCAATACATGAAACCCGCGATGCCTCGTCCGTACAGGGACGATCTTAGATGGCGGGCCATTGGGATAAATGAGTTTTTTACTCATGCGCGTAGCAGAATGAGGTAAGGTTTCGGCTCCGTTTTTCTTGTTATTTTTGTTATTTTTATTTTTTGTGTCACGATTTTGCATGCAAATTTATGCACGCATATTTTAAATTGTACACATCCGGTTTATTGCTTTGCCACTACACTTCCTGTTTAGCAACTTCCGGCTACTCTCACTTCCGGTCAAAGAACGGTACTCAAGTGTCACGACAGCGTCTCCTACAACCCTACTTACATTAGCAATGTTCATGTTTGGTATATATAAGACTTGGAAGAATCATTCCCTTCATTGTGGTACAGCCTTCATTTCCAAAACATTCAATAGTAAACAACGTGGTTTGCAGGAACGATGACTGAACGAAAAGAGTACTCTTCGCCATGTCGGACATCTTATCATGTTTATCTATGTTTATTTATGTTTATCATGTTTAAAATATATCACAAAACTAACTTACGCATGCGCATGAGTAAAGGCTGTTAGGAGCCTCTTGTTGGATATAAGGTGGATGACTACCCACAATACCTTTCTGGATTGTCGCGTGCACTTTTACGCTTTTTTCCGACAACCTTTCTCGAAACAGCTGTATACGCTAAGCATACGCTAGGCATACGCTGAATACGCGAGAGTTACGCTAGAGGTACGTTACCCATAGGTCAAGTACGCTGGTCAAACGCTGTATTTTCAAGGGCATTTTGTGCGTATAAAAATTATTTTATGAATTTTCATACGCAACTCATACGTTCTCTCATACCCAGTAGTGTGCCAGGGCCTTTAGATTGTGGGGAGCAGCGAAAAGCGACTCGAGGGAAAACTCTCTCCCCAACCTCCCCTCGTTTTTTCTCTTGCGCCCGATTTTTCTTTCGCGCGCCACAAACTTAACGCATGGAACAGGCTATGATACTGTACACAACTCAACAGGGTCAAAGGTCATGTTTGTGGGTTGTGATTGGTGGATTTCAATCCAGTTTGTCATTTTCTGTTTTCAGGGGTCCAATCTTAGTTACCATAATTATGATTGACAGCAGCGTAAAACGTAAACATCAGCTGGGCTTGAACTTGAGAGTTCGCGTATTATTGAAAGGTGCAGTAAGGGACGGACCATTATTTTTTTAACGGGGGGGGGGGGGGGGGGGGGGTTGGAAAATTTTCGCATGCAAACATTTTCTTTTATATGCGGCACCTGCTGCAAACACTTTATTTTGTGTTTCCGTCCAACTGCTATACTTCCAGCAAACAATTTTTTTCCTTTATTTTTTGTTTGCATACAATTTATTTCAGTGTTTATAGCTTCTGCAAACAATTTATTTCAAAATTTTCCAACCCCCCCCCCCCCCCCCGTCAAAAAAATAATGGTCCGTCCCTAAAGACTTAAACGGATATATTGAAACTTTGGACTGTCCCTGAGGAACTCTGATTTTTCAAACTGGGTGAAGTCAGCCATTTATTTCTTTTATCATTTCAGATGAGTGTTTGGTTGAGTGAAAAACACTCTCCTGTTTTAAGAATTGTAGCACACTTAGGTATCTCAGAAACTTAAAAACCCATCTCAGTTGAAAGCGCACATTTTCTCCCAATTTGTAAATAGGCACTCTTAATTTAACAGTACAATAATGGTAATTATCATTTTAAGTAATATATCAAACACGAGGAAGAGTGTTTCATTGGAAACTGTGGGTAAAAAAAACGAGGCGCAAATAAGAAAATCAAAGATTTTGTATGTATGGCGCAGCCGAGTATTTTTTTAACTAACTTCTAGGTGTTTGGATACGTGATGAAACTCTCTTTCGAGTGTTTGATTCAGCTTCTCAAACGATCATTAAAATACAGAGAAAACTAAGGGATAAAATCCCCAAAATCTTTGCTAATTATGATCGGATTTCCAAAGCACCGTCACGCTTACGATTTTCTTTGTTCTTTTTTCTCTTTGTTTTGATGAATTATTAAATAGCTTAAAAACGTTTTTTCTTGTATATTTCTTGCTAGTTTCTATATCAATTTTATCTTTTTAACATTTTACTGATAGATATCTTATTAATTTTTTATTGTAAAGTGCCATGAGCAAATAGTGGATATTATTAAGTTGTTATCATATGATTATTATTATCACTCGTGGTGACACGCATTTTGCCTCTTGTAGCTCTATAACCCGGCCTCACTCTTGTCAATTTGCTGTTACAATTGCAAAGCAATATGATCCCTTTCCTTGATTCACCTTGAATCATGTAGTAGCAAACTTAGGTTTCGCTTTCTTACGTTAAATTCGTTTTATCTCGTGGTTACCATCTTATTAATCCGAGATTTTGTCATCTCACGACGCCACGTCAACAAATTCCCGTTGCTCTTTCGGTGAGCATTCGCGTGATTTTGCTGCGATGTGTTATGTTACACATTTTTTGGAACTATACTCGTACGCACGAGTCTCTAAGACGCGTTGATTGAAGTTACCAATTTTTCTGTACTCGCTTTTAATATTTAATTTATTGATTCCCGGTCAAATCCACACTCGTCTATTGCTTTTCAAGCCGTGAATTATTTCTGTTACATTTGAAAAGACTACTTAATTAAAAAAATAGATAGTCGAGGACTGCATGTGGCCCACATGCTGTAAAAAGGAAATTGATAATCAATATAAAGAACTGGTATTCCTGTGTTACTAAATCGCACGCAACCTGTGTAAAATGGGTTATTCCAGAAAAAATCCCCCCCCCCCCCGACAGATGGAAGATTTTTTTACCCCTCCCCCGCCCGGATTTCCCGTCCAGGCAGACTCACCCTCGCACCTTGATTTTCAACCCAGATACCCCCTCCTGCCCGGATTGCCGTTACGTTTTGTAGGCCCTAAATAAACAAGAAATCGCATTCCGGAGATCCGGGAATTTTTTAAAGTTTTCAAATCTTTGGTGATAATTGCTATGAGTTGGTTAAACATTTTGTAAATAAACGTTGCGTGACGCATTCACTAAAATCTCTCCGTGATTTTAAGACCAAATCGAAATGAACTGTTTCCATAACTTAAAGCTGGTTCTTTAAAAAAATGCTTTGATTTTGCCATTTATAATAAGTTTTTTCCAGGCTTCACAGTTTCTTCAAAGTGTTGTCGCAAATACACAATTTTGTTTTATGCAAATTTCATGTGAAATGTAATTTGATAGCAAGCTGTTTTTATATGACCACTGAATCCAAAATATATTTTTGATAAGGGGCCGTCGACATATTCCCTGCTCCCCGCTTAACGTCCACCGAACGTTTGGGAGGGGGGGGGGGGGGGGGGGGGTAAGAAGAAGTCAAGCTTTGGACGTTACTGTGGGGCATTTGGGCCAAAACTCACATAATCATGTCTTTTTTTAAGAAAACTGAAAATAGTTTCAATACTTTATGTTTTAATTCAGTACATAAAGAGAACATATTAAAACAGTTCAAAAGAAAACGAAAAAAATTCCCCACAAAGTCTCTTACAAAGTTAATACAAAACCAGATGTCCTGTCTCAATCACGTTCATGAGCTTGAACAGAACAGGAACAGAACTTTACAGGTTCTCAACTTTAAACTATTTTGCGTTCGTGGCAGTTACATTTTACATCTGTGCACACATCCATGGACACATCCCCTTGTCCGGCAGCTTGTGAACCGTGATTTTTTTCAAATTTCAACACCAAGTTGACCTAATTGACAACGGTGTAGCTTGAGACACTTAAGCTATTCAGTTTCAAGACACAAGAAAAACTTAAACGACAGTATTGTAGCTTCAACTGAACTTGATAAAAAACTCTTTTTAGGATGGCAAACCCAGCTGATTTCCTTTATGAATTCGTCCTCACTTGGCGAGTTGTGTGTATTTGGTACGCAATTACAGTGGTATACCACGCCTCACAATTGTCACATGAAATCCCCGAAACAATTTCATCGTCATCTTCTTCCGTTCCTCGGAAGACAAAGGTTCAGTTGATTTAATATATGTTCTTTTCAATATCTTTATTATGAAAGCGCATACAATATAAAAAACGCACACGTATAAAAACTCGGTGGCTCAATATAAACAATACGGGAGAGCAAAATTATAAGTGGACGTTAAGGAGGAGGGAGAGGGGTCTGAGCTTAACGTAAACATCACAAAATAATTCAATTCAGCAACCTATTTCATTATGGCTTTCTAAAATTGCCGACTTTTCCTGTGTAATAGAATGCCAATCTTATCCGGAAAGATGATTCGCATAATGCTTTCGCTAATCAAAAAAGCAGTTCTGAATGGTCAAAGGTACAGAAATGAAATGCTGGCGGCGTTTGAATAATGAGTTTGGATAGTTCATGGTCTGCAAACAAACACTTCAATTAGCTCGATTTTTCACTAAAACCTTTTTCCAAACCATGAAAACACCTAAAATAATCGTTGAAAACAATATTTCGCCACATTTGGTGAAAGTTGTGCTTGGTAAAGCAGTAAAAAGAACGAGAAAGCTTCGTTTACCTTTCCCACGGATCCAAAGCGCGCACGTACAAACAGAACTGCCTTGACAATCGAGTCGTCCAATCCGAAGCTATTAGAACTGTCTCATCGTACAGCAATCGGGTGAACTCGGCAGAACTTCGCGCTTCGGAAAGTCGGACTTACTTACACAGGCGACAACACAGTGGTTACTAGTAACCTAGTAACCACAAAAAGCAATAACGTCAGTAAAAAATCGAAATTAATATGACACGCATTCTACAGTCCATAATCCACAGAAGTCCAGTCCCGAAGTCCAAATTTTTTATTAAATCCGACGGGCTGAAGTAACGACGCTGTTTTGACATGTGTTTCTATTGTTCTTTCTTTAAAAAAAGTATTGAAATTACTCACCACAGGCAGCGAGGACAGCTCCGACACAGGCATTGTAAAGAATCGGCAGTAAAAAGGGGAATAAATTGACAATATGGTTACCAGTGGGGGTGGGAGAGGGGGAGAGAGAGGGGGTGGGGGAGGAGGACGGAAAGGAGCTCCTTACCCCCTCCCCCTATCCCAACCCCTGAGCCCGACAGCTTGCTCGCAGGCTGCATGTTCAACTGATTCAAAGTTGTGTTGCACTGTACACAGATTAAATTCCGGTTGTTCTGATTGAACACTTTGGAAATATCTGCAAGGGCCAACGGACAATGCAAAAGCGTCGGATCCTGGTGGATCTAGTCAGCAAATTTGATATAAATACGAAAGAACTAATAAAGCAAGGCTGACTGTACAACTGGGATTATAATATTCTTTCCAATATTTCGTCAGGCATGGCCTGACTTTTTCAGGGAATAAAACTTGGCGATTTATATTGTAACGTTTTTCATGTAGTCATTTTATTCTCTGAAGAGGTCAGGCCGTGCCCGACGAAATATTGGAAAGAATATTATAATCCCAGTTGTACAGTCAGCCCGGCTTGCTTTATTAGTTCTTTCGTATTTTCTGATTGGTTTAATTTTCATGTACATGTATGTTTGTTCTCTGTGATGTGCTGATAGCCTTTGTTTACACCTTGTGTACTGAAAAAAACTTCGTTTGTAAATATAAGTGTTATATTTTTATCTTGATGTTGCATATGTATTTGATATTGACAAAGTTTAAAACATGAAGGGTCTTCGTGACTAATTTTCTTTTTTTACACACTCGTCTAAAGGCTCTTGTGTATACTAAGAAAAATCAAGTCACTCGTGGGATATTTTTCGGTATACCACTCAAATCCATTGTATAATTAGTATGTATTATTACTCGTATGTATGGGGTTCAGGAGGGTTTTTCACTTCATGTATTCGTATTACTGATATTATAATACTCTAGAAATGTAAGTGGGCTACAATCGACACCTCTCGACGCTTCGGCAATTTTCGGAAAATTTCGCAAAATGACGGAAAACGTTAAAATGCTCTTGACTTCAGACAATCATCAAAAATTTCCGGAACATCTTAAGTTACCTGTCGGGAGTGTTGCGCCGATTCGATCGTATCTCTCATAAATATAATTTTGTAGTTTTTTGTTATTGTTCAGTGGGAGCCGTAAATGTGGCCAGGACTGGGCCCAAAACCGCGGAATGGACCAACGATCTAACCAATTAAACTTTCGTAGATTGTCGGAAATCTTCGGAAGATTTTAAAGTCATGAGGTTAATAAGTTATGCAATGTTTATTGGTGCTCTGCCATGAATAAATGTATATGTACACTAAGAAACATCATGTCACTCTAAGACATGTTTTCAGCACTCGAAAGTATTGCGTGACTATTCCACTTGTTACTTGAGTTTTCTTTGTATACTTATGTTCCGTGTGTTATTCGTAGGTTACAGGGCAACGAGTCCTTATTCTAATTATACAAATTGAAAATAGAGAAAGACTGGAATCACTGAGGGAATAAAAGAAAATATAAACATAGCTGAATTACACACAATTTATTTCTGATTTCCACAGGAACTGAAGTAGACTTCTTACATTCTCTGAATAAGCTGATTCTGTTACGTCATTGTCACACACCACAGCAAATCATAATCAATGCCACTAAACTGCACCTATTACATTCTACAGCTAACTCCATTCATTTTATTAATAACGGTTTGCAATCATCTTGGATACCTTCGTATAGGTGGTTTGTTTAGTTTTCTTTAAAGTACTATATTTTTTAGGCAATTCTATTGATTAGTACCATCGGCCACGTTTGCGTACTATTTGCTACTTATAATTCATAATAAATTGATTTGATCAAAACATCTAGCTGGGCACAGTTCAAGTCAGTTAATTGATAATACAATGGCAAAAAAGCAATGCTATAGTAAGTGCGCGGTTGGGTACTTGTTCGAGAGAAACGACCATAATTCAGCTAGGGACTGAAGGATAAGACCAAAATAAACTCAATGCAAATAATATATCTCTCGATTCATAATTTCTTAAAGCAGAAGCCCATTAGTAATGGGCCCCTGCTTAAAGCCACTGAGTCTTAAACTGAGTCTTAAACGTCTTAGGCGTTTTTTCGAACAAATGCGGTATATCAAGAACTTTGCTATGTGTACCATGAAGACCTAAAATGTATAAATTCATTAAGAATATGCTAAAAGAACTTACGTTTTAATTGTAGAGTTAGACTGTTCAGAGTCCCCTATTTTCTCGTATGTTCGTCGAGTTCGATTCTTTATTTAGCCGCCATCTTGGATGTCACGGCGCGATAAAAACTGGGGAGAGTACAAAAACAGCTCACGCTGTAACCCCCAACGCCCGTCCCCGCGGGATTTTTGCACTCTCCCCAGCTTTCACTCGCCATGAAAAACAAAAATGGCGGCTGACTCGAACTTGCGATCATTCTCGACTGATCACACGGAAAAATAGGGGACTGTGAACAGTCTATTGTAGAGTTTACAATGAATTTTATGGCAAACCACCTATTACATTTGACGTTGCAGTGACTGCGATTTTTAACCTGACTCAAACAAAATCTACTGCAACGAGCTCTTTGAACCAATCAGGAACCAAATCAAAACCAATCGTGACCTCAACTAAGTCGACTACGGTCCGGCTTTCTTTTCGTTTCTTTTTTGTTTTTGTTTTTGCTTGTTTCAAGTTCTGATTGCTCAAGTGCGTTATTATTTTGCATTAATTTTGATTGACCAGACCTGTTGCAAGTACTAAGCTACCCAAACTTACCTAACTCAGGCGTAAACCTTGGAGAGTCCTCCTCACAACGAACCACTGAAAACCTATAATAATCCCTAGGGATAAAAAGATTCTATAGAGCAATACAAAAGCAGTAGTTTGGAGATAAAGTGCAGGATTGCAAGGATTGAAGTGGATTACAGTTCATGAAAAACACGTTATTTCAGCCAGGACAGTGTCCCATTAACAGTATACGCTCTTTTAAAGCGTCTCACGAGTATCTTGAAGATTATTATTGATTCTTTAAAAATATATATTGATTTTAGCCGCGTTTTCGTTTTAAGCTTAACACTTACTTAGCCATGTTTTTAATTTTACTGCGAGCGAACAAAAGCCAACATCGTTTTAAAACCAATATTAAAGAACACTTACTATTCTTCTTTATTTTAAAATCAGTCATGTGACACGTGTCGGGACAAATTTTCAGCTCTTACTAGGGTGGGGTTAAATGAGTCGTGGCAACAGGACTGGCCTTTATCAACAAACAGTCTATTACAACGAGAGATCGAGACTTTACCGTTCCAACTCTATCAATATATCAGAAAAAAAAATCAGCAGGTATAACTACAACAATAGCTCTTGTAAACATGATTATAAGACTGACAGTTGTATCCACCAAAAATGTCTTTTTGACAATACACGATGTAGTAGCAGTTACTTGAAGTCCATTGGCATGACATGTTCTGTAACAGCCGCAAATGACCAATTTTGGAACCATACATATCCAAACAAAATTCCATCTTGGCTTTGTCTGTGAGAGAACAGGCTGTCGGGAACTGTAGTTTCCGCTTGTAACGTCCATGACCTTGGTAAGAAATAACAAAAAACGTGGATATTGTAATGATAACTAAAAGCGACTTGCCAAGTGTCAGTTTGCAAACGATCGTTTCCGTGGAAGGAAAACTTTGGAGATGAACAAGAAAGCGTGTGAGACATTAAAAGCGGTAATATTGGTGGCCAAATCTGAATAAATTTTGACTCATGAGTTTGATGAGTAATAACGAAAGTACTCTATTTACCCCGCCTTACCCCTTACCCCGCCTTACCCCCGCAAATCCACTTTCCTCGAACAAGCGATATCTTGGCTAAATATGTCACAAATTTGCTGCAAAATACATCGATCGAAGCCTCATTCTCTCTTCATTTTAATTAACGATTTGTAAATCATTTTGGTCAATGGCCTTTACATGGACATAAAGTATGTTTTGTTGTACGTATTATTAACTATTGTTTGGAACCAGTTTTGACAATAAAAAGGGGATATTTCCCATATTGTACTCTATTTAGCCAAGTTTCGCTGACTGCCAATAAAGCCAATTAATTGACCAACCAACGCGCATTGATCTGTTCTTAACTAATAACCCATAGAACTTTTCGAACTACGGAGTCTCTGATATTGGAATGAGTGATCACTGTCTTGTGTATGCAATAAGGAAAATTTGTATCCCCAAATCTAATCCAAAGACTGTAACGAGCAGATGCTTGGAAATGTTTAATAAAAGTTGACACGAAAAACCAGTTAGACAGAAGATGTTTCCAACACTGGCATAATCTACCTCTTGATTCAATGAACAAAATCCTGACAATTTTCCTCGACGACTCAGTCACTGTTTAGTTTAATAGCGAATTATGACTTTTTCTGAGTAAAAAAGCGTTCCTGTATTTTATCTCTAAATAATAATTTTGCTTATTGCTTTCTACACAGTAGACAGTGTGCGTGTTCCAAGAAAATTGGTCTAATGGTTCAGAATAACATCGAAATACAAACCGTATGTATAATGTGTGTATTTTGTGTTCTAAGAAGAAACAACGAAGTTCGAGTGCTGTTTTGTTGCGAGTAGGCTGAAAAATTGACAAAAAAAAAACTAAAGAATAATTGACGGCTATCGTACAATTTGATATCAGTCTAGTAAATGAAGCTTGAACAATATTTCCTGTGAGTTATTTGTTCCCCCAATATGCCAAAAAGAAAATATAAATGCCTTTTAATTGACTTTGAACAGAAGGTGGAGGAAATGTTTAAACTATTGACATAAACTGACAAGGATGCGAAAGGACAATTTTAAGCGTTGGACTGATAATATCTGTTTAAATTTCTTCATACCTTGGGTGTTGTGGACGGAAGCGTTCTTTGCGTCCAACGAGATTTCTTCAACGTTGTAGATTGGAAAACTGCCACAGAAGTCCAGAATCCTCTGCGGTAATGCCAACCTGTTTGCCAGCCCCAGCACTTTCGTTGTAGTTTCCTTCTTTGTTTCCCCAGGGGACAAGGGTTGCTGTGATGCCTACAAGTATGCGTTTTAATGACGTGAAGAATTAAATTAAGAAAAACACAAAAGAGTGATAATTTATCCTTTTGTCTCTTTTTGATAGAGAGCTCGTAAACGAATAACTTTCCCGGCTTGAGGTTTAACTTATTGTTTAACAATAACACAATCAGCAAGTAAGGCAAGGATGATCTTGACAATATGTTTGAACACTTGATCTATAATTTTCTGCCATTTAAACGTGGACATTATTTCAATATCCAGTATCCCAGTACAGTGGTCCTTTTAAATTTTATCATTATCATTTATCTAAATTAAATGAGTAGTACAAATTTTCTCGCAGCTACGTTTTGAATAGATTCATTAAAATATTGTTAGTGTTCATAATAATGTCTATTAAAATAAAAAAAAAACTTACTAATTCCATATCACGCTTCAGTTTTTGTGGAGAAGGTAAAGTCGAGTCCAACTTTGACACGTAACAAACTTGAGTTGTCGGAAGACGGCGAGCTGTCAGACCCTGTGAACATAAAGAAATAGAAAGCTAAAGGAAGCGAGAGCTAGAGAAAAAAAGACCAGCAACAGTCTTGTTTTTAAAAACCAAAGAGAAGCACAACCCCAGACGCTTCCTCAGAGCGACATGGTTTTCAAAAATCCAGCTAGAATTAAAATATATGTATATAATAATGAAACTATTAATTAAAAAATTTAATTATACAATTAACAAGTACAAAGTATAGCTCTAAATCGACTTACAGAGATTGAAAGATTTTAGTCTGTTGTCCAACGTTTCTTGAGAAAATTGCATTAAAACAGATTGGTGACATTCCTCTGATTATTTTGAACACCATAGTGCTCGTTGTTTAATTCTCCTCCACTTGGATGGAAGGATGGATGGATGGATGGATGAATGGATGGATGTGGATGGATAAATAGAATAGAATAGAATAGAATAGAAAAACTATTTACCCACGGTGACTTTGTCAAAAATTACAAATAATTGCACTTTTGTTTTTCACAAAAGCCGTGAAAATATATAACTACATATACTAATTACAATATTTTACATCAGTATATTAACTATGAATAAAATAAGTATTTCGGTTAAAACAGAGCAATAATTCGGAAAAATACTAAAATTCAATAGGGAGATTGAGAGATGCTAGTTTGTTTTTGAATGTACTCGCGGACTTTTCAGATTTTTTCTCTTCTGGTAATAAATTCCAAACTTTCGCTCCGGTGTATGCAAAGCTTTTTCGGTAGTAATCAGTTTTAGCTACCGGTAAAGCTAGATTGTAACTAGAAGTCCTTAGATTATAAGTCGAACGCCCGATGTTATTCGTAAAAATATTCTGTAAATAGGCTGGTGCCATGCCATTTATAATTTTAAACATCATAAGTGCTTTCTGCTTATTTCTTCTTTCTTTAAGGCTAGTCCAACCTAAGCTACTTAATAATACATCTATTGAAGTCCTGAACGCGGCACCGGATATAACCCGTGCAGCACGATTTTGTAGTTTTTGCAACCTACTGGTGAGGTGCTCGCTAATGTTGTCCCACACAATACTACAATAATCAAAGTACGGCTCAACAATTGAGCTATAGATGTTAATCAAACTAGCGGTGGGTACAAAAGGCTTTATTCTTCTTAGGATTCCAATACCAGATGATACTTTTTTTGAAACGCTGTTGATATGGGTATCCCATGTTAAAAATTCATCAATTTCGATACCAAGACACTTACAGCTGCTAACTTGTTTTAAGGAAATTCCATTTATGGAGATATTAAGTCCTTGTGTAAGAGTCGCTATTCTTTGCCTTGATCCAACCAACATGTATTCAGTTTTCAAAACATTAAGGGTAAGTTTATTTGCGATTAGCCAATTTTGAAAATACTCTAAATCAATATTTATATCATGTTGGAGTTCAAGGATGCTGCATCCAGCCCTGGATGGATGAATGAATGGATGGGGGTGGATGGATGGGAGGGTGGATGGATGGATGAATGAATGGATGAATGGATGGATGAATGCATGCATGCATGGGTGGGTGGATAGAATAGAATAGAATAGAAAAACTTTATTTACCCACGGTGACTTTGTCAAAAATTACAAATAATGGATGGATGGATGGATGGATGGATGCATGGATGCATGCATCCATGGATGCATGCATGGATGGGTGGGTGGATGGATGCATGGATGCATGGATGCATGCATGGATGGATGGATGGATGTGGTTGTGGTGGTAGTAGTAGTGTATGTTTGTGTTTGTGTGTGTGGCGGGGGGGGGGGGGAAGTAAGCTAATGTCTGTTTCTTGAGAAATCAAAGGGTGAACAAGAAAAGGAGTAAAAGAGTTTTAACTCTTTTAAAAATATTAAATATGAATATAATAATGAAACTTTTAATTAAAAATTTTAATTATACAATAAACAAGTACAAAGTATAGCTCAAAATCGACTTACAGAGATTGAAAGATTTTAGTCTGTTGTAACGTTTCTTGAGAAAATTGCATTTAAACAGATTGGTGCCATTTAACACTTACAGCAACGAAGTCATTCATTACATCCATTGGCTCTTTACCATTGTGCCCAGGCACTTTAATCACTTCTGTTCCATTTTCTACATCAACATCCACCTCCTCCCTGACCTGTTTCCCTTTTTCAGTAAATTGGAGAGTATACTGTTCAACCTATGAATATGGAAAAGAAAATTAAATGTCAGTTACATACTGAGACTTAAATACAAGTATCGCACGGCATATTTTTTCTAGACAAATTTTAACTGGCCAAAAAATATAACAGAAATCATGTTTTTCGTTAAGAAAAAAGGAAAAAAAGAATAACTGAAATAACCCATATCAATGACTGTCCTGAATGAATGCCTCAAACGCGGTTGTAAAACAATGTTTTGTACGGTTTGTTCATTCCAACACGGGGCTTCCAATCAATGCGACCTGATTCAAAGCCAGACTTAGGACAAATAAACGTCATATATATACCTTGCAATCTACTTGGACTCCAAAAAGGGAAAGAAGAACAACGCCGAGCAGGATTTGCAACCCAGAAGTAGCCTGAAAAAGGAAAAGTAACAGGATTTACAGATTTACATGTTTACTGGTATCCATACAGTTCGTATAGCACGCAGCTTTTGAACATTTTACAGACTAAGAATTCACAAACATCACTAAATTTTCTACCCAAGCAATAACATTACTGAGTTAGATATTCACTTACCATTTTCTCCTAAGCTTCACCAACAGTTACTGCAGATCACTCGAGTGCAACAGATGTGGTCATGAGCAACATCCCTTTTTATTTGTACCGTTTCAGCAGTTTGATTGACAAGAAGTTCCTTGCTTTGCTGAAGGCAGTTCAACATTTTTAACCCACTGCGCTGAAGGGAGGATTTTAATAGTATTTTAAAAAACTCCTCTTTGAACATTGTATTAGCTTTCAGGCCCGTAGCAGGGGCAGGGCAGCGGGATTACCTGTCAGTTTCCCCCGCTAACTGTTGTTTGTTACAACAGCGACGAAGGCACTGAATTAGAAATTGAATTAGAAAGAACCATAATGGATCGAAATCAACATATTATAAACCACTGTGAACAGCATTAGTATCTATCTGACATGAATCTTTGTAACACGACGGCGGACGGTCGCGAAAACATCATTTAAAAGTGAAATTAGGACATTCCACGTCGTGGTCGTGCAGGGACGGCAGAAATGCAGAGTTGTTGTTTTTCTTACTAAACATATTGTTTTTTACGTTCTCGTTGACGTCCCCGTCGTCGTTGCTTAATCTCCCTAATGTTTATTTTTTGACGGGGGGTAGCTTTGCTTGGCCAATTTGCTCGCCCCCCAGTTATTTTAGCCTTGCTACGGGCCTGACTTTAAAACAATTTAAAAATTGGCACAAACAAGTAAATTCAAACCCAGCTTTAGTTACAAAGGTATTGTTTTGATTAGGTAGCTTGGCGTGTTTTGCTACCTCGCGTTTGCTGAAGTCGGGTTAAATATCTTGACCCAGTGTGCTTTAGGAAGTACTGGGAATTATCTCAAGATTAATTACGGGTGCTTAATCTCTAGTCTGCCTTGTTGTCGGTTAGGCGAAACAAAACGTGTTATTAATCTCGTGCAAAGCCAGTGAACCATACGCGTTAGAAATTTTTTAATGACACAGCAGAGTGCCGCTTAACTTTTTTCTTAGTAGACTAGAGAGTAAACAAGTTAATCACATGATTAATTCACTGTAATTCGTTTAAATTTCTGGATAAATGACTGAGGTAGTGGGTTTACATCACGTAGTCCAGTTTTTCATTGTAAGTCTTTGTTTGTAAAAAAAGATGTCATGTAAAGATGGTGTGAATCAGTTTAATATTTCATGTGGAATATGACTCATTGTCAAGCAAACATTGGAAAACGTAACACGCGATGTTGCAAAATTAATTTTGCTGTTGGATCGTTTTCATGTAAACCTGATTTTATGCATGCAGAGGCTGACCTTTATGTCCTCTCTATTGGATGCCTAACACAAGCCAAAAAACGAGTTAATTCCTTCGTGTAGTACTCCATATTTCGGCTCGCAGTGAAAGCTGCATTTTGAGTAAATCTGACATATTCTCAGCAAGAGTTTTTCTCCTTTCGTAGTCTGAGCATGAAAAATGGTTATTTTAAATTATCTGTGGGTAGTTGACTGAAGTAAAACAAGGAATAAAGCCTTTCTAGACAAAAATAGCAAATAATTTACTAGGAGTTATTGTTTTCTGTCGTTTCAGCGATTAAATCAACATAACAGTACATTTATTTCTTGTCTGATAGAACCAGACACACGGTTAATAATCTTGACGTGAAGGAAGTAATGGGAACTATCTCAAGATTTATTGCGGGTGCTCACGTTACATCAATTGATTACTGGCGGCTGGAGATCTCTAGTCTGCCTGTTGTCAGGAAAATCAAAACTGAAACAAAATGTGTTATTGATCTCGTGCAAAGTCAGTGAGCCATACGCGTTAGAAATTCTGTGTCGTAGACTAGAGAGTAAACAAGTTAATCACATGATTAATTAACTTTTCAACTACAATTCGTTTAAATTTCTGGATAAATGAGGTGGGTTTATAAAATATCACGTAGGCCGGTTTTCCATTGTAAGTCTTCGTCTGTTTTAAAAAAAAAGATGTCGTGTAAAAATATAAAGACGGTGTGAATCAGTTTAATATTTCATACAAACATTGGAAAACGCATTACACGCGATGTTGCAAAATCAATTTGTTGTTGGACCGTTTTCATGTAAACCCTGATTTTATGCATAGGCGAACGTTTATACCTCTCTTAAATGGCTAGTTTGGATGCCTAACACAAGGCAATATACGAGTCAGTTCCTTCGTGTAGTACTCCATATTTCAGTTTCAGTAAATCTGATATATTCTTTTAGTAAGAGTTTTTCTCCTCTCGTAGTCTGAGCATGAAAAATGGGTTTTAAACTATTTGTGACTAATTGATAAAGAAAAACAAGGGATAAAACCTATTCAGACTCATGGCGAATGGTTTTCTAGACAAAAATAGCAAATAATTCACTAGAAGAAAGTTAAGGAGTTATTGTTTTCTGCCGTCTCAGCGATAAAATCAACATAACATTTAGTTCTTGCACAATAGCGCCAGACACAGGTTAATAATCTTGACCCAGTGTGCTGAAGGAAGTAATGGGAATTTTCTCAAGAGCACACGGTGCTCACGTTACATCAGTTGATTACTGGCGGTCGGAGATCTCCATTCTGTCTTGTTGCATTTTAGGAAAATCAAAAGCTAAACAAAATGCCAGTGTTATCAATCTCGTGCAAAGTCATGGGCCATTCGCAGTAGAAATTAAAACGCATAGCAGTGTGCCGTTTAAAGAAGATTTCTTTTTTATTAGTAGACTCGGCTAGAGAGTAAACAAGTCAATCACATGATTAATGCACTACGAGTCCTTTAAATTTCTTCCGGGTAAAGGTAGTGGGTTTAAATCACTTTTGGTTCAGTCACCTCAAAAAATGAAATCGTTGCAGGCCAGCACTAAAACCAATTCGAAAGATAAGGGGCTTGGGATTTAAATATAGCACAACTGAGACAAACTAGCACTGTAAATTACCTTTATTTCTGATTTTAATTCACAACGTTAAGAAAAACTCGAGTTATTATTTTAAAAGCTCTTTCAATGCCCGCAGAGAGAACAGAGAAGAAAACCCATCGAAGTGGTCCTCCAACATGGCAGAAGACAATTAAGGGTCACTTAATGGCACACACACTATAGCATCCGCCAGCTTTATTACGTCCATTGTCGCCGCTACTCCTTCCAAGCTTAGTATTTTAATGAGCATGTACAGCATTTGCACATTCCATCCAATATGTCCAGTACATCAACAGAGCGTATTGCCCTCCTAAATGACTGAACGCTCTCCTGATTTCGTAATTCCTTACTAATCGTTCCCCAAAGATAAGGGCCTAAATATCTAATGCTATGCTTGCCATACTTGACAGTGTTAAACCTGGGAATTGGAAAGTCACTTCGTCACTTCTATCCGGGCCTACATGACAGTATAGTGGGATGAAACCCCACACAAATTTTAACTGAACGTCTCTAGGTGACGAAGAAAATATACTAGATTGGGAGGGTGTTCAGAGCCATCATAAACTTTGAAAAATGTTGTAAGAAACTTATCTTAGCATGCAAATGATAGTTCGATAATAACAAATGGGGATCACTGAGCTCTTCTTTTTTTAGTTATAAGCACTTAAAGGTAAAATAAAAGGGCGTCTTTAACAGGTTATACTGTTGACATGGTAACTTGGCACTTGTTCAACAATGACTGGGTATTTGTTGATACCATTATTGTAGAACAGATCAACAGAGTGTGTTTACATGACTAATTGGAGAAAACACTGAAAACGACACTCAAAGTCTTATGATTTAATTTTTTTCTTTGAAATACCCTATTGATAATTTTGATCCACAAAAACATAAATTTACACTTGAGATTTGACTAACTAGAGGAAGAGCTTATGAGTGGGCAAGAGTGAATATGTTCTACCAAGGCAATAATTAATACTGAAAACCGAGAAAGATTCTCACTTACCATATTCTCCGATAGCTGGAAGAGTTTCACCGTTGGCTACTCGGTAGATTGAGAGATAGATCCTTTTATTTGTACGGTTTCAGCACTTTGATTGACAAACCTTTCCTGTGTACGTGTTTGTCTAATAGCTGAATACAGTCTAATATTCTCATCCGCTGATGCTGAAGGAAGTAACAGATGCACAAACAACAAAAAGCAAAAACGATATTATCGAAAATCATAAGGTTGTTGAATCTCATCCGCCGATGCTGAAGGAAGTAACAGATGCACAAACAACAAAAAGCAAAAACGATATTATCGAAAATCATAAGGTTGTTGAATGCAGGTTCGTATTCTCATCCGCTGATGCTGAAGGAAGTAACAGATGCACAAACAACAAAAAGCAAAAACGATATTATCGAAAATCATAAAGGTTGTTGAATGCAGGTTCGTATTCTCACCCGCTGATACTGAAGGAAGTTCTAGCAGGGAAGATGACCGGAAATCTCTAACCATTGTAACAGGGAAAATCAAAGGCTCATTTTAAAAGATTCTGCAGCGAAAGACAGTCCCTCGATGTGCGAACATATTTGATCCAGCGGTAAACGTTCAATAGATCAGTGGAACAAACTATACGTCGTTCATCGCTTCGCGTTTTCACTTAATAAAAAGCTAGAACTGAATAAATGCGTCATGGGACTCGCTTATAGCCTCGGATGCGGCAAAGTGAAAGAAGCACCAGCATTCGAAATGGTATGCATTTGGCATTTGAAGCAAAAGGAACTTCTGTACGTGTATTGACGATTGACTGTCAGTAAAAGGGTTATTTCAGTAAGAGATAGATGTAGGTTCTCACCGGACAGTTCGAAGATTTTCCTGTAATTTGTAAAAGAATGCCAACATACAAACAACGCTGCGCTGGGAATATATTTACTGTTTCATCTATATATTTAGTGAAATTCTGCTTGTTTCTTTAAAGTTTGCATTTATTTTTAAAGCTTCAGCAATTTGATTAACTATTGTTTCCTGTGTGATGATGCGTCGAGTTTGCTAAGGACAGGTTACTCTTGACCCAGTCTGTGCAGAACAAAGAAATGGAAATTTAACACTGGATCTGACTTCTAAAAAGTCTCCAGTCTAAATAAAGCTAGTCCGCAAAACTTACGTACATTCATTTTTATAATTCAACACATTGATACACTGCCCAAAATGTGGTTAAAAAGTGTACCGGCACGGGGAGCTCGGAGCAACTCGCTACGGAAGGTACCGCCGGAACCTGGCATCTTTCTACTTCAATAACTTCATTCTTTTCTCTCAGCAGCTCAACAACAACTCTTTATTCTGTAATATCATTTTACATTTTCTGGACACTCGTCCAGGAAATTAACTCAGCAGGTTATTGCTGGCGAGCGTTAGCGAGGCAGCACACTATTCTTGGCAATAGGGTAAAAAATTCAAAATTTTGTCGGATGTAAGATGGGGTGCATGCACAGTGGCTTATTGTCACTGTCGCCTACCAACGTCTGTCATTTTGCCTCGCAACGCAATCAATCAACCGTGACAACGAACGCGACAACTGTCTAAATCGACAATCCACTTGAGTAGCTGTCAAGCTGTCAGACGCTTTCGGTTTCGAGGTGCAGTAGTAGGTACGCATTTTCTAAATGTTTGCTAAATGTCTTCATTTGCTTGTGAAATTATTCATCATGGTCACGAACGATAGTGCTGTGTTCACCAAATGGTCTCAGACTTTTCACATATGTTAATAATCTATTTGTCTTGATTTTGGCCCAGTTATTTTTCCGATTCTGAAATCGTATGGCTAAATATCTCAATATGAACAGGCAGCGATAGAAATCAGTTGACCATGGAATGTCATGGACGAAGGTTCTTCTTCTGTGTTGGCTAAATAGAGTGCATTTCTGCATATTAACGTGGTACCAGAGTCTTCGCTTTGTACTTTACCGCCACAGACAAACCTAACATTTTTCTGATTTTGTTTTGCTCGAGAAAAGAGCTTAAATCAAAACAAGCAATAGCTATTGCGTACGTAACCACTGGTTCCATTTCGAGTCCTGTTTCTCTCAGTGAACAAAAGAATTTTTACAGATAAAAGTGTGAATTAAAGTTACTATAATTAGGCGAAACCTTGCAACATAGCCCCTTTAAGTGGCCAGAACAACCTATGTATCACATTGGTAAGAAAGCAAATAAAGCATTTTAATCTGCGCACATGCGTTGTACCTTAAAACCTTCCCTTTAATTTAAAATACTATTTACAAGGCTACAAGGCTAAAAAAAAGTTTAAAAAAAACCTTTTTCGACTATTTAAGTCATAAATAAAGTCATGGAAGTTGGAAATATATTTTTCTCTTAGTTAAACGACCATTGCTGAGCCACTGTCTTGGTGCCTGCTGCAACCCAAAGGTCTGCAAGATGTAGTGCTGAAATTCTCTACTTTCTGAATAGTCCAGCTAATGTTGTAAGTACTGTACTGTACCTATTATTATGACACTACATTGAAAAATGCTTGAAATCTGCTGTTCAAGTAGATAATGCTTACATACATTTGTATTTCTCGTGATTTATTAAATGCAAAATGAATTAATTAAGTGATTGATTGGAGAATATGTGCAAACAAAAATACTTGTTATGAATTTCTGTGGGATAAAAGTTTTTTGTTAGAACTTCAACAAGGAATGTTGTTTGTTTTATGTGGCTAAAAGTACCGGCAATTAAGGCAAAGGTTAAACTTGAGACAATAGTGCTCAGTGGTCCTTGTGGGTTGGCTATGTAAATTAGCAGGGTGTTTTACAGCTCTCATGTTTATTCCAGGATAGTTGCCTTTTGTCTTGCTTTCCACTAGTTATTACCAGTATCCTGTTCCATGCTTGCCTCTCCCCTCCCCCCAATCCCTCCTGCCCTTTAGGTGAGTATAGGTACAGCCGTATTCCTTTATTTCCACTAATATCATCAGTGTGAGGGTGCTAGGTGGTTGATACTCACATGGTTCCCATGGATACCCACCACACTCTGCTTAAATGTCACATGACCCCACTAACCTTTCAGTGACTATCCCCAAGCTGATAGTTTGGTAATGGTTTAAAATAATTTATGGTAAGTGAAAATAATTCTCCTTGTTTTGGTTATTAAAACAGGTAAGAAGTCCATTCTTACCAGTCTCTCTCCCTGCCAAAAGAGCTTGAGAGTTAAAAAAGAATAAAGCAAGTTTCAAGTGCAGAGAATGATACTGCCCTTGTGCAGTAAAAGACAGCAAAGAGTCCATGCCAGGAAACAGAAAATAGTTTTCCTCCCAGGGGGACCTACTCCTGAGTGTGATACTGTACACATCTTGTAAGAAGTATTAATAATAATTTTAGGTTTTTTCTTGATCCATACCTGGATTCTGACCAAATTGTAATATTTGACACATTGTCTACTCACAACTTTCTCATCTTTATAGCCTAGAAAGCTAGATGGCATATATATATATATATATATATATATATATATATATATATATATATATATATATATATATATATATATATATACCTGGATTTTTGAAAAGGGGTTCCCAAGTTGTACAGTCGCAAGTCAAAAGATCTGTATAAATAAAAGATGCATAAATTTATTTATAAATTTATTGTTGTTGTTGTTGTTGTTGTTATCTCAATGTTGCGAGCAGATGAATTATCTTGAGATAAACAGCTGGAATTTTGAAACGAATCACTAATTCGTTCTCCGCGAGCCATGGTGAAACGGCTGCCTCGCAGCCGTTTCACCCTGTCCCAGGAGACTATTTTCCAGGGGGGGGGCTCCGTCTAGACATGGTGGAGAAAACTCTACGGGAGTATGGCTAACTGTGGAAATGCATTTGGGTTCCCCCGGACTTAATCCAGGGGGGGAGGGGTTGCTCAAAACTCCTGTTTCAAGCTGTGACATGTGATATTTGTTAATATGTCAAGTTCACTGTGACCAAGCTAGTCTCGGCTCTTGTGCATTCAACATAGAGCTTTTAATTGTCCTGATTTGCCCTCCTTAATCCCCCTGCCCTCCAAGACAAGTGAAAAGTCAGTTTCGACATTATTAACATTAGTTTTTTTGTTTTCGTTTGTAGGTGTCAAAATGTCGCAGTTTTTTGGAAGTCCAGATGCCTATATTTGCTAGAAAATTAACTACCTTTTTTGACATTTTTAACTTTAATAAATGTATTTACTCTTTGAGCTACATCAAACTGTTGCTGGTTTTGAGAGTTGTTTTAATGTAGTGTTTTGGCCTTGGATCTCTGGAACCCCTCTTCTTTGGGTCCGGAGCCTTGGAGTCCTATAACCTTGTGCGACCCCGATTAAAGAATGGAAAATATCAAATGAACAGAACAATAATTTGAATTCATTATTTCTTTGGAGCCTTAATAAACTGCCCATGCCTGTGCAAGCCCAAGTTTACATCCTTCCTCACCAATGTTGGACGGTCATTAACACCTGTGTCAAAAGTACTGGACTGTACCTCCTTTCGGACCTCAGGGAGTTGTACATGTTTAAGGAAAGTACTAGCTGGGACTCGCTCTTTATTCCTGACTTGCTCTCCATACTCCGCCAACAGGTGTAGTTTTTGTATCGGTCAATTGATCATCATTCCCGTTTTTTGTTAAGACCTTGACGGTACGAATTTGTCCGAACGTTTCAGCTACTTTCCCGATCCCAATCTATGGATTGATGCTTTGCAACCCTTTGTTGCCTTGCCATGCGACGGGAGGCTTGCAGAAATATTTCTTCACAGATTAGGTCGTATTTGACTTGCGTTTCCTTCTACTTTGAAGTGCAATAAATCTACAACATCTTGATCAATATTGATGAACGGCGGTGCTCTCTGTTAGTACTTTTCCAACTGGTAACGGAAGATCAGTTTAACTATAGTTTGATCAGTGTGTGGTTTATGATATGATGCTTGGCCTCTTTGGAATTTGTGCAACTAACCATTTTAGCGTGCACAGCTTCTTGAGCTGCCCGATACAGAAATTATTCTCGTGACTTAATCTGCAGGATTGTGGCTGTCTGGACAGAATCGCCATCTACGAGGTCCAATTCGCTGGTAAATTTCTTGAACCCTTCTGTTTTCCCCCTTTCTGATTTTCCCTTGAAGAAATTTGTTCCATTGGTCAGCTTCAACTCGCAGGTCCACCTATCCAGCTTTTCTTGGGAATATGTCTGCAATCGCAAGTTTTCTCATGTGATTTATGTCTTGTATCACATCTAGAGCAGCAAAGGGGGGGGGGGGGGGGGGGAACACACTGTCAATGGTCCCGGGATCGATATTGATGACATTGATCGTCATTTGAGTTTAGTTGAAAGGTGCCAAGTTAAACTTTACGCGATTAATTTTGTTACGTTGCTGACCCATGTTGTGCCATATTTAAGTCATAGGCAATGGTTGTCCTAAGGAAAGTCTCCTGTGATTCACTATCTAGAACGGACAGAGCATTCCTTTCCCTCCTAAATAACTGTAGTTGCACAGGTCGCAACTAACCATTCTAGCGTGCACTTCTTGAGCTGCCCGATACAAAAATTATTCTCGTGATTTAATCTGCAGGATTGTGGTTGTCTGGACAGAATCGCCATCCACTAGGTCCAATTGGCTGGTAAATTTCTTGAACCCTTCTGTTTTCCTCCTTTCTGATTTTCCCTTGAAGAAATTTGTTCCATTGGTCAGCTTCAACTCGCAGGTCCACCTATCCAGCTTTTCTTGGGAATATGTCTGCAATTGCAAGGTTTCTCATGTGATTTATGTCTTGTTTCACATCTAGAGCAGCAAAGGGGGAGGGGACACACTGTCAATGATCCCGGGATCGATGTTGATCACTTGATCGTCATTTGAGTTTAGTTGAAAGGTGCCAAGTTAAACTTTACGCGATTAATTTTGTTACGTTGCTGACCCATGTTGTGCCATATTTAAGTCATAGGCAATGGTTATCCTTAGGAAAGTCTCCTGTGATTCACTATCTAGAACGGACAGAGCATTCCTTTCCCTCCTAAATAACTGTAGTTGCACAGGTCGCAACTAACCATTCTAGCGTGCACTTCTTGAGCTGCCCGATACAAAAATTATTCTCGTGATTTAATCTGCAGGATTGTGGTTGTCTAGACGAAATCGCCATCTACTAGGTCCAATTGGCTGGTAAATTTATTGAACCCTTCTGTTCTCCCCTTTCTGATTTTCCCTTGAAGACATTTGTACTATTGGTCAGCTCCAAATCACAGGTCCACCTATCCAGCTTTTCTTGGGAATATGTCTGCAATCTTAAGGTTTCTCATGATTAAGTCTTGTTTCACATCTGGAGCAGCAAAGGGGGAGGGGGCAGACACTGTCAATGGTCCGGGGATCGATGTTGATCATTTGATCGTCATTTGAGTCTAGTTCAGAGGTGCCAAGTTGAACTTCACGCGATTAATTTTGTTACGTTGCTGACCCATATGGCGCCATATTTAAGTCATAGGCAATGGTTTTCCTAAGGGAAGTCTCCTGTGATTCACTATCCAGAACGGACAGAGCATTCCTTTCCCTCCTAAATAACTGTAGTTGCACAGGCCGCAACTAACCATTCTAGCGTGCACTTCTTGAGCTGCCCGATACAGAAACTATTCTCGTGACTTAATCTGCAGGATTGTGGCAGTCTGTACAGAATCGCCATCTACTAGAGCCAATTCGCTGGTAAATTTCTTGAACCCTTCTGTTCTCCCCTTTCTGATTTTCCCTTGAAGAAATTTGTTCTATTGGTTAGCTCCAACTCGCATGTCCTGTTGGAAGGACGTTAATGGGACTAGCGGCCTTTTCCAACACTCAATAGATGCGACTTGATCAATCAGTCCTTCTTCAATCAACTCAACTCTTTTAATCCAGAACTCGTTTCTACAGGTCTTTACAGTTCAGCTTATACTCACAAATCTGATCAGAAAGTTCGTCTCGTAGCTTTTATCTGGGCTGAGAATGAGCTATTAATCAAAGTCACTATCATGTCAAACTGTAAGGCAGGTCAACGTAAGCCTTAACATGATTGGCTAAGACAAATCATTAACATATATTCCTTCGAGATGTTTATCAGTGTCAAAGTTAACTTTTCATTCAATTTTCACTACCATTTCAGAAATGCTCAGCCAAAATAAAACTACGAAAGAAATATAAAAATTACAAGGTACCTTCTTATTGATTAACATTTAGGAGTTATAGTAAGTTCACAAATAAAAGTTGTTGTTTACAATTCCTGCACAATCATTGATTACTATAATCACGGCTTCGTGGGTCGGACTTTGAGTACCGCCCTTTCCATATCATTAACGGCTATAAGTAAACACGTACGTCCATGTTACACGGAGCATCCTTGAAGGATCTTTGGTAGACAATAGATCCTTTATCACTTAATACTACCTTTATCGTACATTGCGTGTCGTGCGACTAGGGTCCAAAAAGTAATTAAACAGTCTCGATTAATGACCGAAGAAATCACCTAAATCGTTGTAGTTTTAGGAAAAAATGAAACAGAGAAATAAGAATAAGTTACTCTACGTAGAATTGCTATTTCCAGATAGCGCGCTTAGAAAAACTTGACCTGAGCTTTGTTTAATTAACTTGATCAGACCCTTATCGCTATAAGTGCACAAAGCCCATTAATACGTAGATAATTACGTAATGGTAATTGCTTCTACTAACAGAAAGGTGCTAGTCACGAAATACGGATAAGCTAAAGTTTCTATGAAACATAAACTGGTATGTTCTCGAGAAAGGCATGAAGGCTTCACGCTAAACAAAATGAGTAGGAAAGACATTTTCCAGTAAGGTCATCGCGAAATGTCAACCTGAAGTAGGGGTCAAATCATAACCCAATTGATCTTAAGGTGAATAGCATTATTGCAAAACAAAAGACCCGATTAAAATTGTTTATTCAGCGAATTAATTTGTTCTGAAGTACCGAGTGATAATTATCGCAAAGCTCTTGCCCTGTACCAAAATCATACCAGAGAAAACATCATTTGATCACTACGAAGAATCACTACCAAGAGTTCAAGTTAAGAGCGAGTTAACAACATTTTTAAGTGCTTCAAGATTATATAATTCTTATTGCATATATTTTTAACATCAAAAACAAGTCTCCCTTAATTCTAAAACATAAAATAATTAAACATATGTGACTTTTCATTGCTTGCATTTTTATTGTTTTACAGTCCACCTATCCAGCTTTTCTTGGGAATATGTCTGCAATCTTAAGGTTTCTCATGTGATTAAGTCTTGTTTCACATCTGGAGCAGCAAAGGGGTAGGGGCAGACACTGTCAGTGGTCGGGGGATCGATGTTGATCATTTGATCGTCATTTGAGTCTAGTTCAGAAGTGCCAAGTTGAACTTCACGCGATTAATTTTGTTACGTTGCTGACCCATATAGCGCCATATTTAAGTCATAGGCAATGGTTGTCCAAAGGAAAGTCTCCTGTGATTCACTATCCAGAACGGACAAAGCGTTCCTTTCCCTCCTAAATCACTGTTGCACAGGTCGTCGGCAGTAGATTCTGCTTATTTGTGGAAATAAATTAAGATGAAATCTTTGTAACCTTTTTATTCTTGTTCGTGTTGTTCGTGTTGAGTGTAGATCGTGGTGCTTTCTCCATACCAATCAACCAACACCGCGGTACTTTTCAAGTTATTGAGTTGTGTGAAATGCTTTCTGCCTGTAGGAAGTTAAACCCCGCTGGACACCTTACCCTTAATCAGCATTTCCCATCTCTCTTAAGGGGTCTTGCTCTGCGCTGCGGCACAATTCGTAACATCATGACTCTTTCCACAAAACCCTCAGTTTTGGTTTCAGCAAACTAGTACCCATAAGATTCTTATGAACCTCTTTTCTCAGAATGTGTCCTTTCAGCAAATGAGTGAATTTCTTGATGTTCACTGCCTTATCTTTATTGTCATTCTCATACCTGGTGAGCTCGAACTCCCAATTTTCCTTTAGCTCATGAGGCAACGTTTTGTTGAAGATAGGCAGTAGCGCCATAATCAGACTAGGAGTTCCATCAGGCTTCAGCCCTGGTGGCTCTAAGCTTATCAACCTGTTTCTGAGTGTGTCATACAAACGCCTTATGGATTTTCCGTCAGCTCTTTCATGGACTTTCAGGTTCAAGTTCGTTTACAAGTTAACGTTTCCGTTAGAACTGATTCTTCAAATCTTGAAATGGACTTTTATATAATTATAATGCCTGGCTGAATAACCCTTGATGCAGTTAAATGCTTTATCGGATAAGCATGATATTCATCATCATCATCATCATCATCATTCCTTTTGACCCCCGGAGGGGGGCATGGGGTGTCCACCAGTATCCTCCAGCACACCCGATTCCTTGCTACTGTTTTAGCACTTTAAGGATAGCCTACTCCTTGCAACTCCTGTAGCATGGACAGCCTCCAGTTGTTCCTTGACCGTCCTCTTTTCCTCGTTCAAACCCAGCAACGCTTCCTCTGTTTTATCGATGTTATTATGCGCTCCTCTTTCGTCTTTCTCAGCAGCTCTACATTTCATATTTTTTCAGTTTGGATCCTGGACTCCCAGGATGGATGAGAGATACCTTTTCACGAATAGTTGACTGAGCTTTTCTGAGCTTTTCCGTTTTCCTTTGCATCTCGCTGTGCTTGTTGCAGATATTAAACACACATCATCAGCAAAATTCAAATCCTCTTTGTTGCTCAGTGAGGGTCCATTGAATTCCATTTCTCTTGTTCATTAAATATAGATTTTCTTGTTATCCAATTCATTACCACCAGGAGAAGAACAAGATAGTAGACAGCCTTGCTTGACTCCAGCTCGGATTTCGAATGGATTTGTAAGGTTGTTGTTGTGCACAATCCTAAAGTTGTTCGGTATGTGGTTGCCAATTTGCTATCATTGTTTACTACCTTCAATGGTATTCCATAGTATCGCAAAAGTCTTCAGAGCTTTTTTCTATCAACACTAATTGCCATTCAATGGACTATTAAACAATTGTCCTCTGCGTTGCTATATGATCTGTCCAAGATCTTTCTGCTATAAAGCCAGTCTGCTCTTTCCTCAACTTGCTAAAGTGTCCAAAACTTCCCCTATTGAATTCACACAGTCAGATTCATAGGCATGCTCTTATTTCGATTTAGAATCTCCGACGGCTACTTAGTCCTGAAACGGGCGTTCCTGTCTCGTTTGACGTGGTATCGAAATTCCGGATTTTTTCCCTTGGTGTTGGGACGGGACGAACAGAAGAAGAGTTTATACTAATGAAAATGCTTCCTTGTACCGCACTCCATAAGCCGCTTTTTGAGGTTTGCTTTTGTTCCGTCATCTGGTATCCCGAACGTAAAGCAGAAAATGTAATTTCTGACGACTGAGTGACGTATGAACGACTTAGTTAGAAACTATTATTCTGGCGGCACAATATAGAGGCTCGCTTGTCGTCAAGGGTCAGTCAGGACTATTTAAGGTTTTGGCGGGAGATATTTATCATTGTACATCGATCAGTATTCTGTAACGTTAGCTAGATAATGTAATATAGCAAAAATATCTGAAAAGGTTATCATTTGTCAGTTGTACCTTTGCCTCCGAGGTCCAGTGCCACTGCATTTATAGGGGGTATAGTCAAAATTTATTCTCCCTTAACGGAAACCTCTATAAGACGAACATCTGGTGTTAATTGGACCTTGCCGTTTTTTAGTCATTTTACTGTAACTAAACTCTCTATAAGACGGTCACCTCTCTGAGAAGGACAATGGACACTTTGAAACCGTCAACGGACACTTGAGAAGTGTCTTTTTTTGTCAGTCCAGGTTCACCTACGTTTTTAGACTAGAAGACGTGAATGTTTGCTTGGATAAGCAAATACGTTTTCTATTGTCAAGTTTTTTTTTTATAGTCAGAAAGTCCTAAAATTCTCGATGCCCACAGATCTTGTCTCTTCCAAATCCTTCGGTCCTGTTTCCAGTATGTACGGGTCCATTTTCTCGAAACCTGCAAAAGAAACAAAACCCCACAGACCTCGGCCTTTTTAAACGAATTTAATGTCATTCTTCTTTGCATAGGTTTTTTTGTTTCCGAGCAGAAGTGATTTGGAAAATTTAGAGAAAAATAACTAACACACTCATAAACGAAAATAAAATAGCAAACGAACGAACGAAATAATGCGTAAGCCGCATAATCACTAAGCCGCCCATAGTGCGTCTTGACTTGAACTGCTACTTCAACTTTATAACTGACACTCGACGAGATATAATCGGCTCTGTAGACTGGTAGAGGTAGAATGAAGCGCGATATGTCAGTAAAATCACGTATACTCAAATCGTTTCGAGTTATCAGCTTAACTGGTTTTGTGTTTAAAGTCTGTGTGCGAAGAATGCGAAGTCTATTATATATAAAGTTATTTAATATTTTGAGCACTCGTATGTATTAAGTTTAGAATAGACGGCTTAGGACACGGATTAGGACTTCAATATTTGTATGGGTTGTTAAATTGTTAAGACTCATCTAGATATAGCCTTTGTTCCGTGAATAGTCTATCATCAGAGCAACTGTTGGGGACAGAGCATTCTAGTCTACTATTTCTACAACACGGGATACAGTGTTCACCCCTGAGACAATCAGAAACATCGCCGGACTCTGTACTAGCTTTTAAGGCTGCTGTTAAGACCTGGTATTTCCGAGAACAATGAAATAAATGTTTTCACGCCAAACGGCAGCTTGTTTGTCCATATTAAGGGAAAATATTGGGACTTATAAGCCTGATAAGATATGAAGGAAACAGAATTGTCAGAATTGGCACCTCTGATCTTAGAGGTAAAAATGAATTTCAGCCACTCCTACAAAACGAAGGAAAATTTCAGACGTGCACTCCGTCACTTTTATATGGCAGTTTCCCGGGTTATAATAAAAACATCAACTCGGAAATTTACTTTGAAGTCACTAGAAAGTGTACTGTATAATGGGAGATCATGGAGACGCGTTCGAAGGAATTTCCGGCGGAATTAAGCCCTTGCAAAAAGTAATAGCGGCGGCCATTTGGAAGACAGGACACCAAAAAAGTCATATTTTCCTGCATGCAAGGCACAACCGGGAAACCAACACGAAATTAGGATTGCGTTTTTCGAACGCAATTACATCTTGTCGGCGAGAATAATTGAATGAATAAGTTTATCTAAGTGTCAAAAGTATTTAGCCTTCGTAAAAGTAACTGGGGACACTGAAATAGAAAGTGTACTTAAACTTAAAACTTCTAATCTACAATCAAGACTTGGAAATAATAATCTAAGTGTATTTTGTTGTGGTTCTTCCAGAGTCGAATACATCCCAAAATTGCGTTAAGGTTTGGGTAGTGAACATCTCTGTACAACTTAAATTGCAGTAGTTTTTATTTATTTATGTCCATATAATTGAATGACTTTTTGTTAAATACAGCAATTTGCTTCTCCACAATTTTTAACACCAAATAAAACATCAAATTCTATATCACTTAACATTTAATACACTTTTGAAGCCAGAACTGTAACATCATATTTTAAGGAAGCAAATCTAACCTCACTTTCTCTGAAGCTCTCTGATGTGTGAGTTCTTGTAAATCGTAAGATCACGAATTTCGTCGTCTTGACTCCTAGTGCGATTTCTCAAAGATGTCAAGTAGTGTAACCTGTTCATAGTTTTGTCACACTTTTGACAAGTATCAACCCTCGATTTTCTAAATCCTAATAGATCTTTCATTTCGCTATTAAATAAATTTCGAAAGGCTGAAAAACTCATGACAGGTCCGTTATTTCTCTTTCTTAAGCTGGTTGTCTTTAAGTTGGGGTGTTCACGAACGAATTCAGACCACATTTGGCGCATCGAAATGTTTGAATTAAAGTATTTCTTCATACCAGTCTTTGATCTGCGATAGTGGGATTCAGTAGCTTCATATGAAAGTATGAAGTTGATTACTGCATTTTTTTGCCGCAGGTAAAAGTTTCCGAGGAGTATTTTGCCCCCTCCTGTCTGGTTCTATTGATGGCCCTTCTAGGTCGATCTTCTTTAGTAAAACTGCTATTTTTTTCCTCGAAATCCCGTAGACCTTTCTGAACGCAGTCTTACATACTTTTCCAAGTGCTGGTACTTGATACGTTACAGTTTTCCGTAACCCTCTTAATGTCAATTTCACCTCCATAAGCTTTGAGAGGAGGTAATTTTGTTCATTGTAGGGTTTCTGGTAAATCATGTTCCTCTGCTGTCGTATAATACCTTTGACATGGTATAGACCTTCTTTTAAGAGACAACCACTGTCACAACATGTAAATTGCAATTGATCCAAATGCTTAAAAGCTCAATTTTTACGTCTACTCGATCTTTTCTTCTTTGGCACGTAGACTTTTCGGAACTTGTTGTTAGTACTCAACGATCTTCTTCCTCTTTCCACTGAACTTGCAACAGGATATCCTTGTCTGAAATATTGCCACGGGTTTGTCGCATCAAATTTGTACACGAGCCGACCAAGATCGATGTTATCTGCGCAACTGACTTCTGCATGTAGCTGATCAGTAGAAGCCATTTTCAAAACAAATTGGGTTTCGTTATTGCTATGCGCTACCTTTATATTTTCTTTGCGGGTGCTAGAATTAGATAGAATTCTCCAGCACCTCGCTCCCCGATCCCGCTTTCGAAACATCGATATGACTACTTTGTGCGTAGTACAAATAGCGGGTGCTAGAATTCGATAGAATTCTCTGGCACCTCGCCCCATAACCGATCCCAATTTCGCAACATTGATATGACTACATGCGAACTGATAACACTACGTTTGGTAGTTTACAAATTGCTCCTAAAAATCAAAGTATCAATTTTTGTGTAATGAAATGTTACAAATCTTTCTGGATGAAAACTTTGACGGTATAGATTGTTTGTTATTTCATGCTGGTAAGTGTGCATGGGTGTTTGTCTTCATAGGCTCATTGACTTGATCGCGTGATTTTCAGAAAGATCCAGATTTATCGCGTATCTTGCGTTACGTAAAAATAGGTACGCAATGCGTACAGAAGCGACGACGAGTTTCAACTTGGCGTTAAATCAATAGGTCTAGGGTTCTGTTATAAAATCAGGGAATCACTCGATTTAAATGCGAAGTTCCACTAGAAAAGGGTCGGTGTGAAATGCAAATTTCGGCGACTTTCAGTCGGTGCATGCTGTTGACCAGCGCGTCCTATAAATTAAATTTGCTTAAAAATGCTCATTAAACCAGAATATTGCCCCAGCAAATAATATAATACCAGAAGTAGCCAAGGACTTGTGATAGAACTTTCATTGGTAAAATGACTTTTTTCCCAAATATTTTCAATTTTTGTACTTATGGTTGTAGGAATAACGTATGTTTGTCAGTTGTTGATTCTTTTGTGTTTGATTGAAAACCGAAGGTGAGAATAGCCAGGTCAGCCCTTTTTATACCAGAACTTCCTGTTGAAGACCAGTTCTGGTTGACACCGATACACGTGATATGCATGAGAAGATTTATTACACAATAATTGTGGTTGCTGCATTGGTAATTGCACATTTTATTTAAACCATGTTGCACAAACTCATGTGCAAAATCAAAACAATTCATCATTTTTCCTTCATATTTGTGACAAATATGGATTGGAATATTTATTTTGTCATACTTGGTTGGTATAATTCTATGCTGATTAGGCTTAATATATGTCACACACCCATCAAGAACAGGTAACATTTTCATTTTCAAATTATTTGAGATTAAAATTACATCTGAGTTTGTTTTACTTGTGTGCAATTCAATATTTGTACATTTTGCAAGTTACAATTGATAATCAGTCCATTGTTGTCCGGATAGCTGTTTTTCTGATTCCTTACAGCGTTACTATGAAGTGTTAATACAGGAAGCACAATTTGAACTGTACAATGTACATGATTAAAACTGTTACAATTGCTAAATGACACAACTGGAAATTGTTTCCATGTTTGTGCTTCACAAATTGAAAAGACTTTGTCAGCTCTGAACATGTCTTCAGACTTCAGAGATTATTGGCAGTTTGACATTTTGTGGTTTCATTAATGCATGAACAGCAGATCACCAGTTTCTTCAGCACTTGAGACTTTTCGTCATTGTTACCAGCATTAGTTGATGTGCTAAATGTTTGCAGATGCATTGACTGGAGGTGATTGAGTACCTTTAAAAAGAAAATAAATGAATACCTTGAGATTCAGTTCATTGTGTTTTGTCATACTAAAGTTTAAAACCAAAATGTCTTTATGGGGACTTAAAAGAGGAATTAAAGTGCTTCATTTAGAGATACAATGGATGGTGAAGAATTCAATTTGGGAGCTGAGAGATTTCATTTTATGTATTGAAAAAACTATACATGTGGCTAGTCACATGTAATAACCGGTGAAGACAGAAAGAAAATTCTTGCACAACCTCAAGGAAAAAAAAATAATTCATGCACAGAAAATTTGCCTCCCCCCCCCCCCCCCCCCCTTCTTCAAAATTAAAATGGTCCATCCCTTAGCCCAATATGTACAAGATAATGTTCTCACCCTTTCTTAAGTTTCAGTTATGTGCTTCTTGAAAAATGCATGAGGAAAACACTTCTGAAGATATTGCATCACTTCCCCTATACTGTTAAATTCCAACAGAACACTTGTTCCATTTGTAGCAACATTTCCATGACTATTTCGTGAATGGGAATCAAATAATTTGTAATGACCATGGTTGTCAACAATAACAGCAACTGTTTTTATTTCAATGATCAACAGAAAAGCATTGTATACTGTGTCATCACTGAACAAATAGCCTTTTCCTGCAAACTTACATAAATGGGAATAAAGTTTCTGTTTACCAGAATTACTTCCAAACAGCGAGACCGTTGCCCTGATGAAAATCTGCTGTACGTAACTATCTTTGAGGTATATCTACAAAATAGCAAGGACCAGGATTCATTTCTACATCGTTAGCATGTCGAATCAAAAGCTTAGTGTAGTAGCTTAGCTCTTTTAAATCATGTATTTAATTTTTATCTAATTTAATTGCTGCCGGCAGGCAGTCTACTAATCGTGTAGAATCGAGAATCTAGAATTCTGTCCTTCTGTCCTTCTGTCCTTCTGTCTGTCTCGGTTTTCCGATAGTAACAATGAAATATTGTTTGAGAACCAATCAAGAGCGGTAGAAGATCTACGAAACCGTCGGCAGTCTCGGGAGAGCCTCGGCATCCAATCAAAACAAAGTAATGACAAGCCGACTCGAGCATGCATAGGCGATGCACGACTAAGCTGTTTCTGTTTCGACGCCATATTGGACTGGTTTTCAAGCTGTTTTGCTGTCCATTCGACTTGGTAATGTCTAAAAGTACGCTGGAAATCAGTTAAACATGGACAAAGGTTCTTCTCAGGGCCAACGTATTTGCTGGATCTCTGTTGAACAAGACGCTGTGGGAGCATATACATGTACTTAGCTTGGGCGTCGTTGTATTACTGTTAGGCATATTGGAAAATAAGCTTACATGTCTTGGGAATCTGCTAAGGAATCTGCATGCACGTTAGTTCACGATTTGATAATAGGTAGTATTGGGATAGTGTGAGCACGCTAACAAAGAAGCGCGTTAACCTTCAAAAACAAGAAGACGGAAGCGTGCGACAAATTATTAAAATAGCGTGTCCACTGTGTCAGAATCTTTCAGTTTGTTTTGTCTGACTAAAACACAGCAAAGGAGATTGTTTTCAACCTTCAAACTTTGCAACTAGTCACATGTAAAGTACACATTTAATATTTCGAGTTAATAATTAATTGTGTTGAGAAAAAGTTAAATATTGTTCGAGACATTGCTGGCAGCACTGCACCTTATTTAGTAATAATATCAAAAGTAAGCTTTCTAATCCAGCTCATTGTTTCCATTGCAAAAGCACCACAGGCGTACACTGAAGCGAAAATATTGCCTTTCCATTTTCACAATGTTTACCAGCTTACCGTATTTACAAACATCTGAATAACATTGTATGGCGCAGCGCTATTTTCCTTTTGTTAAGTTTGTCTCAGACTCTGGCTAATCTTAGCATCCCCGAAAATTCAATCCCAGTCAATAACACCTCAAACGGTAGATCATTGAAAAAAAAAACACTTACTTAATAAAAAAGGTAAATAAAAATCAAGCGAAACGTGTCGGACAACAGAAGCGATCACTTAGGGGTCAGAGGTCACTGGATTTGCTTGCGTATGGGTGGGCAGGTCGGGGGTGTGTTGTAAGCGGTAAGATTTTATATACCGGTAATTGAACAGTTTTCATCTGTATCATAATATTTTAGCTCATATACACTGAAAGCATCACCTGACAAATGCGTAAATTATTTTAGGTCTGGATATGGCCGAAGCTGACCCGGCTTATGGCAAAAGCGAAAGTTTAAAAAATGCACTGAAAGATGTAGAGGAGGGATTAAGTATTAGAAAAGCCGGTGCTAAATGGGGTGTAGCCAGAAGTACTCTGCAAGACAGATTGAGTGGACGGTATAGTAGATCAGGAAAAGGTAACGTTCCCATCATCAACTCGGCGGAAGAGAAAAGATTAGCCGTTTGGCTGGTTGAAAGGTCTAAATGTGGGTTTGGTCTATCTATTGAAGAATTCTTGGACGCTGTTAAGTTATTTATGGACAAGGACAAACGCAAAACCCCTTTTACAGAAAACAGACCAGGGCGGAAATGGTATCGCGGTTTTCTGAAGAGGAACCCTATGGTGAGGTTAAGAAATGCACGGCCGTTAGAAAAGAAACGAGCCAAAATATCGGCTGAAGACCTCGATAAGTGGTTTGCTGATTATGAACAGTTCCTTAATGACAATGCCCTTGCGGATAAGCCATCCCAGATTTGGAACTGTGATGAAACAGGTTTTGTCCTCCGAGGAAAGGCAGGAAGGGTACTGGCAGCTGCGGCACCAAAAGCGCAGCCTTACCAGGTACTGACTGGAACCAAAGAACACATTACGGTCTTGCCCTGCTTCAATGCTGTTGGCCATTGCATACCCCCATACATTCTCTACCCAGGGAAGCGCATTCCAACAAGTTTCAATCCTTTGGAAGGTGGAGTACCAGGAAGTACCTTTTCTATGACGCCGAAGGGATACATGGATTCAGCGACATTTTATATGTGATTTGCAAACCATTTCCTTACCAACTTACCACCTGCAAGACCTGTTGTTCTTTTGGTGGACAGTGCAGAAGCTCATATCGACCTTCATACCTTTGAACTGGCCAAGAAGAATGGAATTTACTTTTATGCATTACTAAAAAATGCAACTCATTTGGTACAACCGGCAGACGTGGGCGTGTTTGGCCCAATGAAACAGGCCTGGTACAAAAACGTCAGGCGTTTTACTCAAAAAAACCCAAACACTGACATTACAAAGAAGAACTTCTGTTCTGTTTTCAAATCCACTTGGGAGGACGTAATGCGTCCCTCTATCTTGTGCAATTCCTTTAGGAAGTCGGGCATTTATCCCCCGAGGAGGCAGCAGATAACCGAAGATCAGATCGGACCTTCCGTTGTGTATACCACCTCTTCCAGCACAGCTACTAGACCAGAAGCATTGTCTACACTTTTATCTGGGAAAAATGCTTCTTTATCGCTTTCTCAAACTGCATCTAGTGACGCAAGATCCAACCCTTCGGTTAGGGAAAGTACATCTTTGCCACCTTCTGGTCAAAGTGCGTCTTTCGATGCAACGTCTGACCTTTTGTCTCGGGAAAGTGCGTCTATAATTTTATTGTCACTTTCTGAGCAAACTGCGTCTAGCGACGCAAGGCCTGACCCTTTGGCAACAGAAAGTACATCTTTGCCATTTTCTGATCAGAGTGCGTCTTTCAATGCAAGTCCTATGTCTCAGGAAAGTGCATCTTTTTCAGTTTCTAATCAGAGTGCGTCTTCCCTTTCCAATCAATGCGCGTCTATCGATGCAATACAGACTCCCTCGTCTCGGGATAGTAGTTCCATGGCAGCTGCAACATCTGCTCTTCAAGCTGTTGAAGCGGCATTAAAAACACCAGTTAAAGTAAAGTACAGACGAAGAATTCTAGAGGGGTATGATTTGGAAGGAAGCCCCACGTATCAAGCATGGAAGACACTACATCAGGTTGTTGTACCATCTCAGAACCTCTCAGTTGCTGAACAACGAAACCCTGTGATGACATCGGAGTTATCAGACCGGCTCAGTGTTCGCAGTCCAACTTTTCCAGCATCGTCTGAAGTATCCCCCTTTCTGTTAGAAATAACAACATATCCAAATGCTCTGGAAGACAGCAACTCGCGGCATAAAAACACGAAGAGAAGCCTCCCTAACTTTATGAACAGTGAACATTCCATGAGCATTTTACGTGAGCAAAAACTGAAAAAAGCGAGAGAAGTGGCGGCAAAACAAAAGAAACAACAAGAAAGAGAAAACAAGAGGGAAGCCAAGAGAAAGAAACAAGAGGAGAAGAAAAGACAAATTGAAGAGAGAAGGCGTGAAAAGAAAACAGCAACAGCTTCAAAGCGGAGGACAAAAAGAGAACAGGCAAAAAACAAAGGAAAGCAATGGAGAACTGAACTTTCTAGACAGAATGAAAATGATGAGAACATTTGTAAAGTCTGTTTAGTTGCTTATGACCCTGCGGATGACGAAAACTTGCCCTGGGTCATGTGTGATAAGTGCTGTATGTGGATGCACATTCATTGTGTACCAATTGGGGTGGACACCACCCCGATTGACAACGACGAAAGCTTTTTTTGTCACGGCTGTTTGTAGGATAGATATGTTGAATGTGTTTCCTTCTATACGTTCAATATAAAACAACGAAAAGCAACCCCTATATAACAAAGATCTTCGGTGCCAAAAATTCCTGCCATATATCCAGTGTGTTTGAATAATTAAATGACCAAATTCAGTCAACGTTTTTAGTTAAAATATGACCGCGTTTCTACAACATTCGGAGATTCGTTACATCGGAAACAGTTGCATTGTAAATAGCCTGGGTAACCAGCGTTTTTTTTTGTTGGCGCGCGCGATGCTGAATTCGCGATCGGCAAAGCTGCGAGGAAAGCGTAAGTTCAGCATCGTGCGCACCCACAAAACCGCCAGCTACGCCGGCGACATTGTAAATGAAAACTTAAATAGCGCTAAAATCCAATAGTTCTGAAGCGCGCATAACAGAAATGTCCGAATTTATTTAACACATCGTTCTCTAAAAATAGGTTTTAACACTGTACCTGTTCAATGTTATTGTTCACCTTAACGGCTTTAGGTTAGCATAGCATACTAATAACGTTAGATCAATAAGTCAAGCTCTTACCAGTTGTGTTTATTCCATTAACTGTCTCTTCAATTGCGGATAATGAGCTTTGTTAAGATAGGCGAAAGAACTGTTAATGTTCTAGTGATATATCACATAATTGTATATATCTCTTTTTTTGGAGGGGGGGGGGGACGGAACTCGGCGGGTGACATGCAAGTTTATATGTTGTGACAACCGATTAATGAAACATATATGTTCAGTACAAGTAGGTGGTATTTCATTCAAAAGTTTCCTTTTATAATAAATTTTATTTTCCGTTTCCTCTTCAGTATCCTCGAAACTTCTTCAATATTACATTTTCAGTTCGATATGGTAAAAATAACCTTATGCAACGCCGTTGTAAAAGGCTACCATGAATTTAAAATCAGACCTCCCCCATCGCTGTCCTTACCTGTGACAAAGGAGTATGGAAACAAACACGACCCCAATGCGTGTTTGGTGTGGGTCCCAGAACTGGAATCCATACCACAAGCAATGTGGAATGTAGTCACCGACGCAAAACGAGGTGAAACTGTCAAGCATATAGCAGGCCTACCTATAGGAAGAGTCCCCTTTGGATTGTCCTCTTGTTTCTGGAACTTGCTAGATTCCGCTGATGTTGAATGCATCGAATGGTAATAATTTGAAACATAAGTTAGGGCACTGTTGTATCTGTTTAGTTTATATGATGTACAATAACTGACATAAAGCAGTTGAGGGAGCGGGTCATATCTCAACTCACGGATGGAGCACCTGCAAATTACACAGGTCATACCGGTCCAGATTTCGTTACAACTACTTAATAGTTGCTTTCAATACGATAATTTTAATTTCACAGTTTCAATTCTGTATCCTCAGTTTGCACGGTGATGTTATATAATAATATAAATCGCTATATCATGATCAAAGCAAATTTTCATACCAAGCCATCAAAGTGCCATACTTTCGTTCAGAAAGATGCTAAAAAGGCGATGTAACTGGCAATTCTAAATCTTTCATACCCAGCGTAAAAAGGAAGAAAAAAAAACCGAAAATTATCTAAATGTTGCACTGGGGTGTATTTTAACTTGTAAATTTCCATTTGTAGTTTACAGACAGGAGACCCGTGCCAGAGTTTTCCGCCGTGGCCGGCACCACAGTCATTTGGTGGAGGGGCCGTGATTCCATGCTTATATTCTGTTGCAGCAAAAGATGGCAGAGAGAAAGAAGTTATGAAGAGAATTGAATCGGCAGTAAACCGCTGGCCGGACCATGGGCCTTCAAACCGAACCGCCATTTTCGATAATACAGGATTGTCGAGCAAGCACAGAAGCTGTTGGCTTTTCACTTGTTAGTGGAATGTTACGGTAACTTACAGGACAAATCTCAGCTCGCTACTGTTCTTCTCAGGTAAGAAATACTCGTTCGCGTATTTTTCGTCCGGACCAGGGGCCACATACTGTAAGCTTAAGTTAACTTATATAGCTTCCAGATAAAACAGAAATAACATAGACCAGAATTTTCCTTTGACACGATTTAAACATTCTCTGGCTTTGAGATAAGCATTATACAACCCCACAGCGGCTCTATATTACATTAAAGATACCATAACTGTATACACAATATGCTGGTAATGATGGCTCACCTTTATTAAAAGCTTGAATCCTAGATAAAGCTAGTGTTTAATTTCCTTCTCTTCCTTCGATACAATGAAGTTGCTCCGATATTCTGTACACAACTGATCATGAACCACCGCACACTCTTCGTTTTCAGGTAACAGCTGTCGTAGGATACTCAGTTATAAGTCAAGTTCAGTAAATCAATGCTATTTCGGTGCTATTTCTGGCCTTCAGTTCTGACAAGTTCTTTCTGAGACAAGCAAAGATCCAGCGCCCGGACTCCCAGACCTTTTGCCTATCGCGAGTGCGAGTATGTACTGCTAATGCATGTAGATCACTTCGTGTCTGTTTGTTTGCAAGTGACCGCAAATATATTCACGATAAATAAAGCACGGCGGTGTAAAATTTGAAACAGACAAACAAACCTTTTCTCCACACTTCAAAACAAAATGGCGGAGCAAAGACGAGGTGGTCACGTGACCTTATCTTCCAAGCTAGTTCCCAGTATTTCTCGGGTGTAATCCGGACAGCCACCACGGCTAATACGATGACTTCGTCATCGCTTAAAAAGTGTTTAGAAAATAACTTGCTTGCGTGATCTTAAGAAAAATCTAGACTTTTCGCGTCTCTTCTGCTTACAAAGGTTTTATTTTTAGTTGTCTGTTCGTACTTTAATAAGTACGCAACACTTCGCCGACTTTCACTGTGAACTGTTCCAGCCTGAAATATGTTTCCAAGGGTACTGACTCTCCAAATGGATTACCATAAGTGCTTACCGACTCCAAAAGTTTCTTCTCAGGATTCCTTTTACGCGAGGAAACTAAGAACTTATCTTTTCGGGATTTACTGTGCCAACGAAGATGTTATTCATTGTTTTTTTTATGACGAATCTATTGGAGGAAACGGTCCGAACGAGGTAATATCTTTGTTGAGCTATCTACTGAAAAGGCTTAAGGAAAAATACGGAACATTTCATTACCTTGTACTCTGGGCAGATAACTCGCCGTCTCAGTTTAAAGAAAGTTACTTATTTTTTTACCTGGACTCTCACGTAAAAGAGGGAGAGTTTCTACGAATTGATCTCAAATTCCTGCTGGAGGGACACTCATATTCAATTTGCGACAGACGGTTTGGTTGTATTCAGCAGTTCTTCAACACCCACGAAAAGATTGAAACTCCCCAGGAATGGGCACTGACTTTGCGAAATAGTCGCCTGAACAACGTAAAAAGTTACTGGGTAAATCTAGATTGGATTATGGACTTTAAATCCTTTCTTAGACTGAAATACATTGCTAGAAGCGAAGACACTGAAAACAAAAAATTCGAGGTGAGAAAGATTGCGTTTATTAATTTTGGTTGCGGAGAAATTGCCGATCAGGAGGGAAATTTACAATTAAACCGGCACACAGAAACCGCATTATATTTATCAGGTATACCATGGACACAAAAGAGAAACCAAGAATTGTTTCCTTCGTGAAGAAAAAGCAATGCGCCGAATTAAATCCGGATGACGATTTGGTTCCAGTGAGACGAGAAAACAAGCCTGTTCGCGATGATCGCAAACAAAGCTGTATACGACTTGCTCGGAAGTATTTATCTGAAACTGCAGAGCGATTCTACGTCTCATTAGCAAGTACTGATCGAGATGATGATGAGGAGGATCAGTGATTAACTTTTACATCACCGTCTGCGATTAATATTGCCCTATTAAAATTTATCAGGTACAGTTCAATCCCGATAGCTCAATCCTCCAAGGGAAATCGGTAAAGGTTCGAGTTAGCGGGAGTTCGAGTTATAGGGAGTTGGGAATTAGGCAATAGTGTAAATGGTGTTTATTTAAATGCTTTATGACCTGTCAAACGCACTTCGTTTAATCAGGTTTACCCGCCAAGAAAGAGTTAAACTAAAACGATTTTTTAAACAAAACAAAGCAAAGCGAAGTAAAAGAACACTATGGTAGGACAAAGGACAATGTATATACTAATTAACTCAGTGTATTGGATGACATCTGTATGTTTTGACTTTGACAGATAAGGTTCGAGTTATCAAGAGGGTATAAATGTAAAGAAAATCTCGGACCTGAAAGGAAAACGAAATCACTTCGAGTTAGCGGGAGGTTCGAGTAATTACCAGGGGTTAAATTACAGTACATATATAAAGCAAAACCAGGGGAAATCGCAGTTTGGTACGAGCGAGCGCGAGGTTCGAGTTACCGAGGGTTCAAGTTATCAGGGATTCAACTGTATTGTTTACTGCACACGCTTTCAAAACATGTATTGTTTAACTGTGGCGCTTTCATTTTAGGGAGGAACTGGGACCAGAGATAAACAATGAATAACTTTCCAATAATAAAACCTTTCAGGAGTCCCCGTTTAATTTGATTTATGACACTGTAAATTTAAGACTGAGTAAGGAAGAACGGGAGTTTATAAGTACTATAAGTGGCCGTTCATGTAACCTCGTCAGGCCCCGTCCAAAAATATGTTTAATTTCTAAGAAAACAGTACATGCAAAAAGATAAGGGGATTGAAAAAAAAATAGGAAAAAAATTAGGAAAACTACGGATTAGTTACACCAGAAGCTATTCCTAATTCTCACAAGAGGGAAGAGTTTGGCTGTTTGCATGGCATTCCCAATCCCTATCGTTGTAGTTCCAAAGGAGCTCTACGTTTTCGGGAATGTCATGCAAAGCAACCAAAAACACTCTAGGCCTTGCTGAATTTTTCAGCGCTATGAACGGTTTTAAGTTTGCATTATTCTGAGAATGGTTCAGCATCGCGCCCCAGGTCTTTTGTCCTTCCTCGATTCCTTGGTTTGGATCGATTCTAAAAAAAAAATGTAAAGATTGATGGGTATTACTAAGAGAAATAAGTATATTCTAGAAGCAGCTACAGAAGTGGCCAAGCCACGTTTTTAGTATAATTTTGCTAACTTTTTTTCACTAGCTTGTCCATCATAACACAAATATACAGTGGTATAAAATGACCCTAAAAATGGAATGTACACTAATCTAGCTGATAAATAACTGTTTTAGGTGATAGTTGTACGAAGTGTTCTTGACAATAAAATCAAATTTTTAATCTGTAACGGTTTTTTTTCTATTTCTATTTTCCATTTTCTCACATTGATGAATCATCAAATGTCCGAAAACTTTGACGCGCACAAAATGTTGTCCGCTAATTTTGTGCCGCTTATTCCAATGTAAGCCTGTTACTGTTACAAACTAACAGCAAAACGGCTCCCGTTACAAAATAGATTTATCTGATATTGCCACGGTAAGAATTTTCGTCTGGCTACGGCCCTACCATATCTATTTTTAGTTGTCGTCTCGAGTGACTGACACGTGCGAATTTTAAGCGACATTTTTAAAGATGCGTTCCTTCGCCTGCATTTTAAAATTGAACCCAAAATGCCTGCCGGCCAAGGGATGCGACAATTTTGACACGTGTGTGTTCACAAAACGACAAGTGTTTAGTTGACGGCAATGTACTCACGCGATTTCGCGACCTCCACTGTATACAACCATGAGTGTGCAGGTTTCGTCATTTCTCCTGTACTCCTCCTTTCGTATGGCCGCTTCACTCAATGATATAACTTCCCCAGTATATTCGACAACGACCTCACCCCTTTCGATATCTCGGTTTGCAAAGGCACACAGACCTGTACCTCTGGGGTCACTTGGGACATCATGAATCTGAGAAATGCAAATATGGATAAAATATTTTTCCAGTCAGTGCAATGAATAAGGGTACACTCTTTCTTTTTTATAAGAATATATTTTAAAAGAATATCGAGGCTGAAATTTGCGAAATTTTAAGAATATTTTAAGAATAAACCTGAGGCTGAAATTGTGAAAAGAATATAATTTCGTGCGTTTGAAAATCTGTAAATACAATTCAATGATATGTGTGAGAAATGCATTTTTTAAAGCCAAAATCTGACGTGACATCTTGACCTAACCGACCTCAGCAACGAACAGCGATGGAGCACGTGCACAATGTATTAAACGCGATACAGATCTAGACACCAAACACATGTAATTGATACCCCAATACAGCCTTAAACGGAAATGTCATGAGCTATAAGAATATTACAAGAATATTTTCAGCCTAAAATCGGCAGAAAAATAGGAATATTCAGCCTGGGCCGGAAAAAAAAACAACATCCTTTTAAAAAAGAAAGAGTGTAATTAGGCAGACCTACCTCAATTGGGGGAACTGGGGGAGGATTGACAGCCATAAAGGCTTCAACCTTCCGCAACATTTTCCTTCCACCAAATTCGTACCCGGGTTCGCAGCGTGGAACACGACGAAGCTTGATTCCAATGTATCCCCGTTCTGTTTTTACTTCTGGCCGTATAGACCATCCTTTTCGTTGTCCATGAGCCAAAATGGCCTTTTTCAGTTGCTGTTGACAAAAATATTGTGCTTGTATAAAAATCCGGCCTGAGCTCATTTCCTTCTTATTGCAAGATACAAAGTATTAGCTGATTTATAATTAATGATCACTGCTAAAATACCTACCCGGTTAAAACCGCTTCGCTTCATTAAGAATTTTGTCTGGCCGTGAATACTGTCTCCATCGGTCCACACAGACACCGCAGTTTCATATGCGTTATAAATTTCGGCTGTCGAAACAAAATTTTCAGCCGCCTCCTCTACACCCAACGATAAAAACTTTTGTAGGAGAGGACACTTTGCCGCTCTCTTGTGCTTCAACATAATTCTCCTCACGTTAACGAACGACATCATGCCCGAAAGCAAAGTGTCTGAAAGCTTGAAGACATAGAATTTTCCCATAGAATAAATACTATGATCACGAGAGCAATGTCAGCATGGGAATTCGTGTGGTCTCCATCTACTCGCAAATGACTTTTCCCGCCTTTTTAAAAATTAAAGCGATGCGGCCTCTTACTCGTTGGGTCGTGTTAAAAAGACTGCTATTTACAATAAACTACTGTAATTCTAGCTAAAATTACTAAAATTAAAATTCGCACCCTAAATTACATAGAGGTTATTCAGCGTGAATTTGCGGTAATACGGCTGAGTATTTTTGCGAGTCAGTTTTTGTTTTTTCGATCCTTTATAATAATACAGTATTAATTGTTGATTACATTGCTAGTTTAGGGCTTTCTTCGGTTTATAAACTGCATCACGTTTGTGGATTGAATGAATCTAGGTTGAAATCACTTCTAACTGAAACTGAAATAATATTTCTATGCATGCTGCCCTGGTTCTTTACAGCAGTCAGCAAAGACGCAGCTTATGGGTTAACCGGGTTTCCGATTTATTTTTACCGAAACAAACAAACAAACAAACAGAAAACAATACCCCTAAAAAAATATGGAAAGATCGGCAAAATTTTGTTGGTAAAATTATCTACTGGCTAGCCTTCTGAAATTAGTTTGGGCAAAATTGAAGAATTTCCCTTTGAGTACACGTATTTCATGTCATCATTTCTGAAGAAAACCGCTCAAGGAGCTGTCACGCCTCCTGCGTTGAAAGCTGCGTGACGTTTGTGTCAGGTACATATATACCAAACTGTATTATTTAGTCGATTTCTTATATTTTTTTCAATGGAAAGGAAATCATGTAAACGTCAAAATTATGCGATAAAAATGGATTTAGTCGATTTCTTAGAGTTTTCTTGAATTAAAATGCAATCATGTAAACGTTAATACGAAAAAGTTGACCGGCTTGGGGGTGGGGTGGGGGGGGGGGGGGGGGTGGGGGGGGGGGGGGGGGGGGGAGGGTTTTTTAGCAGTTTAGTCTGGATCAATCAATCAATCATCTTTATTTAGTCACGGAATCCCATTCATAAAAATGCTCTTCCAGAGAGCCGTGCAAAAATCATGCAATAAAAAATACAATAATAAGTAAATGTGGTCATTAAAATTATACTAAATTACAAATGTGATATAAATGATTTCAGGCTTGTCTGTCCTTTAATAGTATTTGATAGACTATTCCAGAGAACCGCCCCTCTATAGTGGAAGCTATTTTGTCCAGCTTGGTACAAATAAATTATGTGTTGAGTTTCTTAGATCGTAAGAATACATAGAGTTTGTACTATTAAAAATTTGAGCCAAATGATCAGGTACATCTCGATTTTTCAATTTATAGGGTTATAGGATAGGGTATATAAATCAGAAAACTGAATGCAAGGCTGATCGGACAGCTATAAAGGGTATTTTAGGGAGTTTTGGTCTAGAACCGGGTAACTGATCAGTGGTATGAAGAATTAGGTCTAGAATACGGCTCTGAAGAGAAAGAAAACGTGACGTTGTAAGATATTGTTTTAATTAGCGTATATTTGACTATAATGGTGATACAGTTCTAAAAGTAACAAGTCAGGGATAGGGTAGAGATTTTCCGTGTCTAGTCTAGTATAGGTTAAGGGTTTCAGAGTCCCAGCGGCACACCCCCACACAAAAAATATACAGAGTGCCTCTCCCGGCAATGGACCTCACAAGTAGTTTTCGAAAGATGAGCCGGTTATAAAAATGTCAGCGATTCGCTTGATTGCACGGAGCTAACAACACGAGCGCACGCTTCTACGCCTTTTTTCTCAGATCTCGATCAGACCAAGGGATAAGCTTTTTTCAAACGTTTCGTCCACCAGAAAACAGCGAACGAAAGCTTCTTGAAAAATAATTCTTAGAAAAAGAATAACTTTAACTGCGGGTCAGTTTCACTACCAGCAGAACACAGGGAGAACACCATGACGACTTCAACACGGTCAAAGTGTGTAATTATGCGAACCCCACTTGAGTGGGGTTCGTGCATATTTATGAGCCTTGTTTCCTAGTAACGGTTGACGTTTTTTACGTCACGTCCGATTGAGAGTCTTAAAGTAAAAACTGGTTTCTCTAGGTTTCGGTAATCTGAATACACGGATCGCGAATCCCAGATTGCGCGTTGCATCATGGGTACGTTCAAAGGTCATTCGGGCATGAAATCATTCTTTCCTAGTGTTTACACTTGAGATCCTCTGCGCTAGCGCGATAATATTCTATTTCATTCTTCGAAAGTGAGTTCCTTTGCCCTGTAACTTTGATCAAGGTCTTACGGAGGATAGTTGGCGCTTTTCTGGATCGTTTACTTTTGTAAGTAGCATTTAGTTTGGTATTAAAAGAAGAAAAGCGACCGAGCGTGAGAGCGTCATGGAGGACGACATGACCTATGACTCGATTTCGATGTGGAAGGTAGACGCACTGAAGACATACCTCAGAAAGCGAGGACTGAAAGTAACAGGGAGAAAAGAAGAGCTAATTGCTCGTGTATTTGCTGCAGTTGAGCAAAATGTACCGGAGTGTTTAGAAGCGGCTGAACTAGTGCTTCAAACAAAACTCGAACAAAGGAGTCTGTTAACAACAACTGCCGAAGGAGATTTACCTGATCCATCAACGATAAAAGATGGTTGGATAGGCGAATTACATGGAATGGAACAGTGGCCGCCAATATTCCTCAGTGACATTACAATGTACATCATGAAAGACCATCCTGGGAATGACATTCCATTGCAAAAACGTCTTTTAAACGAGTACAAAGAGGGAAAAGCGTATCGGTTGTACGAGGGAGGATGGTTGAAAGAAATCCACATCAACTTTATTGATGAAAAGTCAAAATTTTGCTTTCTGAAAGCTCAATGTACGCCATCAATGAAAATAAATAATGTGGCTCATGAAGTGTGGATTTGTGCTGAGAAAGTGAGTGGAGATATCCACAGTGCTTACTGTTCATGTACTGCAGGGTAAGAAACATAGTAAGCGTTATATATTATATAAAGTAAATGTATTAAGCTTATGTTGTTATTTACTATTACATCACCAAGCAAGACTTATTTTAACTTTATTAATAATAATTACAATATAGTTGAAAACAAAAAGTATTTACATGTAGTGTTGTTTTTCCTACCTACATAATTATAGACTTGGTGGTTCATGTGCCCATATAACTGCAATGTTCTTCAGGATCGAGGCAGCAGTTCGAGCAGGATACACCAACCCTGCTTGTACCTCCAGGCTCTGTTCCTGGACTGTACCAGCCAAAAAGACTACAATTGAACCATTACGTGCAAAAGACATGATGTTTAAGGCAGCTAAATTTAACAAAGGTAGGTTATGAAATCTTGAATTCTATTTATAGACTGTCTTCAAATTTTCGTTATTTTTTGTCCTTTGTAGTTACCGTTGTAGTATAAAATTTGAAACTTGAAAAACAAATAGATAAAATAAATAAATAAATACATATTACCGCTGTACATGCAAACACGAAAGGCAGTCTGGGAGAATTTTAAAGTTTATGTGAACACAAGCCATAGGCGAGGGTTTACACAAGTACTTTCAAATTCTCCCAAACTCACTTGAGTATATATGTTGTAGTTCAAATTTTTAATTGGTTTTAATATTCTTAAAACTGGTTTGAAATTTTTTTTAGCAAGAAAAATTTCAGCCACAACATATACAGTTACAAGTTTATATGCTATTTTTTGAGTTTTACATGGTTAATTGAGTAGCAACAATATGTAGTTCTAGAAAATATCCATGACCCCCAGGAGGGTTCACAGGTCAATATAATGCTGCTTGCCATTTAGGAAAATCCATGAGGTAGGGGGTACCAGTTGATTTGCCTTCCTGGGATGGGCATATATATTTTCTGGAACCATAGAATACACATCTAAGTTCCATTATTTGTTTTTTCACTAGCTCCATCAACACCTGCTGCTAAACGCAAACTGTTTGACCCTTGCCCTGATTTGACTGCAAGTCCATCTGAGACAAAGAAGGCTCTTTGCAACAGTCGTCAACATTTATTTGATGAATTAAACCACATAATACCAAATGGATGCTTTACTTCCTTCTTCAAGAAAGTAGAACCAGCAACAACAAGAAGTGACATTCCAACATCACCTCTGCCATCATCGACATCACCTCCACCAAGTGATAATGAGATAATCGTATTAGCAGCTGCTTGTAGTACCACGAAAGAGTTTCTAACTAAAATGACAGCTGTTACAGAAGAGGATGTGGTGAAAATTGAACATATGACAGTGGGTCAGTCAGAAAACAGTGTGTGGATGTGCAATCGCAAAGGTAGAATAACAGCATCAAATTTCTACTCTGTCTTCACAAGAGTGAACTCCATAAAAGATAAACCGTCAAATGAACATAACATGGAACCCCTCGTCAAAAAATTGATGGGATATGGTGGCAACAATCCTGACTTACCTGCACTGAAACATGGCCGTTCCTTTGAGCCTGTTGCAAGAAACCAATATTTGTCCCTGATGAAATCTAAGCACCAGCAGTTTACATATAGGGAATGTGGATTATTTATTGATCAGAACAACCCATTTTTAGGGGCATCTCCAGATTTGCTGGTTGAGTGCTCATGTTGTGGACAAGGAGTTGCGGAATTTAAGTGTCCCTACTCAATTGCCCAGGAATCTCCATCAGCAGAAAATTTGAGTTATTTACATGTAAATGGTAGCATAACAAAACTTAAACAAAATCATGCTTATTTTGCCCAAGTTCAGGGTGAAATTGCATTAGCCAAGAGGAAATATTGTGATTTTTTTGTATATACACATGCAGGGTATTTCATGGAACGGATATATTTTGATAATGATTATTGGTGTAAGTTATTAAATAATTTGGTATATGTTTTTAAGAATTACTTAGCAGAAGAACTTGTACATGCCAACCTGAAACACAGACTCTTGAGAGATCAAGATGACCAGGCTACCGGGTCGACAAATTAACAATAATTGTAAAACAGTAATGTTGTAAAGCATGAATACTGTACTACAATACTAATAGGAATACTGGAAATGTGCAGTTGTGCAGCACTTTTATCAATGGTATTTAAGGTTGGCTCACAACAATTTCCAGTACTTACATTGTGATGGATCAATACTACCACTATTTATAAGTTGGTGATACAATAATGGTATCAAACAAATGCCCAATCATTGGTGAACAGGTTTGTTCTCTTTCATGATGTAACAGGCTACCATAGTAACAGTATAGCCTGTTAAAGAAACCCTTAATTTTAGCTTTAAGTGCTTATAACTAAAAAACAAGCTTGGTTACCCCTATTTTTTATTAAGGAATCCTAATTAGCATATTGAGATACGATTTTTTGCAAAGTTGAAAAAAATTCTAAGGAAAGGGGTTTAAAGCCACCTTAAAATGTTCGAAAATTTAAGGTGGCTCTGAACCCCTTCTACTCTTGATCGAGTCGAGCTGTATATTGAAAATACATTAGAAATACCGCTTTTGCGAGCCCCAAATTGCCAAAATAAACACAGAAAAACAAAGTTAAACAACCTGACAATGATTTTCACAAGTTTTATTTCATTTTTATCGGTTTTAAGAGCCCTAGAATTCCCTCTTTAGTAAAGCTAGTTTGATAAACCAATATGGCATTACAAATGAAGGCTTCGGGCAAGAATGACCTAAGTGACTTTCCGGACAAATTTTGTCACAAATCTTAAATTCTAGACCTCAAAAAGCACTCGCTGGTCAGAAATTTGTTCATTTTCAAGAGAACAAAAAAAATATTCTGAAAAGTTTATGAAGGGTGTCTGAAAGGTTTTCCAGGGTGTCCAAGGCCAAAAAAAAAATTTTCCTTCAAAAAGTGGACTTTTTTGCTCTTGTTGGATCGGGTTCAATTATTTGACCATGAATCTGTCATCATTTTGAACAATACGCGCTTTTTTACGCCAAAAACACCACATTTACAATAAAATTGACAGAAAGTCACTTAGGACGTTCTTGCCAGGAGCCCTGCAAATGCACAGGACACCACACAAACAGAGAATGGTAAGCCTGTGGTTAAATACTGTATTTTGTATTAGGAGTTATGGGCAAGCTATAGCCCCTTTGCACACATGAATTAAACAACCAATTTTGAGTTCCAGACAAAATAATTTGCATAAATTATTCACTCAATCTGTTAAATGTTGGACTCCTAATTGGTCTCTTAATATATGCATGCAACGGCAACTTCTTAATATATCTGTAACCTGTGCAAAAATGTTTTAATTTATGTACTTAGCTTTGGATAAAGGTTGCATAAAGCTGCACAAATTATAACAAAGTCATCAAATTTGTCCAAAAGTGAAATTGGTATTTCATTTTTCAGTATACGAAATGTTTTTAATCTTCGTATAGCCTGCTCAACAAAAATCCTCAAATTGGCAATTTCTTTAGTTTTCTCCACTGCTTTCTTTCCCATTTGCTCTTGCCCTCGTTTTCCAGGAGGAATGTGCAGACGAGTGTGTCTGATGAGCAAATCTTCTGCGATGGTGAAACCCTTGTCAGCCATCACTTCATCACCATGTTCCAAAAGGTTGTAAAATCCCGATTCCCGTGTGATAGCCACATCTGAAGTTCGTCCACCCCATCCTTCTGAAACAAAATTAAATGCACCACAGGGCATTATTGAAACAAGAACTTTCAGAGTTTGGTGGTGTTTGTAATCTGACCAAGTAGCCGCCTTTATCCTTGGGTCTTTTGGCGTTTCGATGAACATCTCAGTGCAATCGATGATATGCCTGACATTTCTGTATCTGATGCTTTGGAATTTTTTAGGCAGGTGCTGCATCGCAATTTCTTTCGGTGGATTATATATTAGGCATTTCAATTCTTTGGCCAAAAACCGCACCCATGTGTTAAGAATCTTGCTAACAGTGGTTTCAGAAATTCTAAAGCGATCAGCCAAATCAGCATTTATGGATCCAAGTCTCAATTTCATCAAAGTCAAAACAAATTCATCTTTTTGTGACAATGCTCTGCGAGGTCCTGACTTTTTGGGTGTAGAGGAAAATTTTCTTCTTTTTGTCGATAGTTTACTGGGACCACGCCAGTAAGTAAGTTTTGGTGCCTTTTTTTCCAGCAGCTTGTATAACGCAACAAAAGCAGCTTTGTTAGGGATCCCTGTAAAAGTTTTTATTTTCTTGTCAGAATTTAAAGAGTTGTAGCTGAACTGCTCCCTACCCTTACTTTGAAACTTTGATTTCCACATCCTAACATCTTTCTTAAGTTTCTTAATTGATTGCTTGAGTTCCCTTATCTCTTTGTCTTTTTCACTTGAATTTTTCAGGCATGTTTCGTTTTGGCAATCAAAATTTGTAAATGTTTCCTCTTGAGCTTCTGACATTTCTGACTGAATATCATATACACTGTGCTCATCATCTACTTGTATAACATTAACTTTGTCATTATCAGTCAATGGAGGAGTGCAATTCTGCTCAGGTTCTGCTCTTGTTTTCTTGATAGGGACAGGAGATTCCTCTAGTAATCTCACTAAAGGCAATTTCCTTGCTTTCTTGGGCTTTGCAAGTGGCGTATAACCAAGTTCAATGCAAGGATCAGGATTTTCAACTGTTGGACGGCCATCAGGAAAATGCTTTGAACACACTCTAGCATCATTATTTGGTTCCCAAATTTTTCCATTTACTTATTTTCGGTTAACAGCCTTAATCCATCTTTTCCTTTGCTCATTATCCCTCAGTGTTGTTGGGAATGTAAACAAGGTGAAAGGATGAGGACAGTTACAACAACCTGCTCCCTGGTTACACTTATGGATTGGACATACTTTCTTCATCCATCTTTTTAACACAGCACCACTATTTGCACATCCAATGACAGCACAATTCCTGTGACCAACCATATTCAAACTATTTCATACAAAATATGAAAAGTTTCTGTTAGTATTGTTTATAAGTAACAAACCTGAAGAGTGAAGGCTGTATGCTTGTGATTAGTCATTTAGTGAGATAATGTCACTATCAGACGACACAGACATTGCAAAATTCAACAAATCAAATGTATGAAAACGCTCATACATTTTTGAGAAGGCCTTCAATTTTAGAACATTAACTTCTAATGCAATATAGTCCAGCGTTGAAAACTTGAGTTTTGTTAAAAATTGAGAACTTTTAACTGGCGTACACATAACTTTTGAACACTTCGCCTTCGACAACATAAATGAATATGTAAGCTTATATTTATCAATAATAAAAACAATATTCTTACCGTAAAACGATCCAGAAAAGCGCCAACTATCCTCCGTAAGACCTTGTTCAAAGTTACAGGGCAAAGGAACTCACTTTCGAAGAATGAAATAGAATATTATCGCGCTAGCGCAGAGGATCTCAAGTGCAAACACTTAGGAAAGAATGATTTCATGCCCGAATGACCTTTGAACGTACCCATGATGCAACGCGCAATCTGGGATTCGCGATCCGTGTATTCGTACGGCACCCGTACGCGGATTTCGATTTGCTATTCGTACGGGAGTCCAAAACGTTCGACAATTTTCGATGTTATTCTTAACTTTTGTTGGTCCACAATATTAACGTTCGTTAAGCTTTACGAAGGGCTTCTGGTAAGCGATGTTGATTTCGCTCAGACTAATTTGCCGAGTCTGTATACTCATGCGAGCGACTCATAGTGACAGAAAGTTTTCGTGTCAAAGAATACTTCCGTACGAATAGCAAATCGAAGTCCGCGTACGGGTGTCGTACGAATAGCCACTACGATATTTTTAATACGATTCTTTTCATTCAGAGGTCAAAGATGGATGTTGTAATCTTCGCAATTCAGAGAGATCTGATCACATCTCGTTCGTGTAGGTTTTTATGCAAATTTTAAGCTCTCGCCGTAATTTGAGCTCGTTGTTTACAAGTAGAAAGCGAGCTGTTCTTGCACGAAAGTTTCCCATTTCAAAGCGAAATAAATTCGGAAGGAGTTTAACATTAAGACGATTCCATGCGAGTGGTGTAAATCGACTGGTTTTATTTCGTTTTGGTATCCTGAGCCGGGCCCGGCCATGATCGCGTCGATCGAGCGATCAGTGATGCGTGTTGTCTTTTCAGTCAAACAATTTTCTGTGTTTATAATTTCAATAAATTTCTGTAACGCTGAAGTTGATTTATCACTGGAGCAGGTACTATAAATAAGCTCCATTCAATATTTTTGCTCGAAAGGGTTGAGCGTTTTCTTTTGACGCCATCTTTTACTGCGATCGTTTCATTGCGAATCTCGCGCTCATCTTCGATCCTTCGATTGCACTCGGAACTCCAGCCATCAAATGAAACCATCACTGCCTCTCGGATTGAAGAAACAACGGTGCAGACACGCCAGACTGTATAATCATTGATAGCTTCTGCTTTACAGCCACGTTCAAAGTTTTCGAAAGCCATTCTCGTTCGCACGTTTCGTTTTCGCGGATTCAAAAACAGGTTTTGATCGACGGAAAGAAACTGGATGCGTTGCTAAGATACTAGTTAGTTCCAAGTCTCCCACGGTAGTATTAGCTCTAAACTGCGCATGCGAGGAATAATTACTGAATTCATAATGAATTACACACTTTGACCGTGTTGAAGTCCTAATGCAATGCGGGCAACGCGATCATGAGTGTCATCAGTTGAAAGGAGCGACAGATTTATGACCTTAAACGTTGAAAGGTATTAGTATTTTCCTTCAATTCTTAAATTATCTTTAATTGTACATGTATATTTACCATCAGAGATTACTAAATAATTTTATTTTTCTTTCCTGGACTGCTGCAGGAGAAGATTTTCTTTCAATTGAATTTACCGGCAAAAAATATAGCTGATAACAAAGAATTTCTTCACTTTTAATTCAGAAAGCAGGGGAAAGGTCGAATTTATTTCAAAATTGCTACAATAGTAGGGCTTCCCTTGAGCTACTTTAGTGAAGTAAACAGAAATGTTTTTACACCCGGCCGCCGGGTTTACCAATAACCTGCCCGACGGATAGTTTTCTTGAACCTTCTTAGCTTAAGAAAATAATATTTACAATTGCAGCAGCATACCACTAAGATTTTAACAATGATAAACAGGTGAAGGATTTTTAGTTCGCTATCTATAAAACGAAGCATTATATAAATTCCAGTTGAATTAACTAAAAAACAGTCACTGCACGAACATATATAGAGGTTATACAACGTGAAGTTGTGTAATATACGGCAGAGTATTTTTAAGAGTCAGAATGCCCAGCAGTATTACACAACTTTTCGCTCAATAAATTGTTTATTACGCGACAGCAAGCTTCTCCTAAAACTAAGTTTTTGAAACTGTTTTTCCTCAGTAGCGCGCGGTCAGAAGAGTGTAATATATCTTATTATTAACGTATCACTCGTGTTGATGCGACGTATTTGCACTCTAGAATGCTATGTCGAATAATAACGTACCTCTTACATTATCGCCTCTATGCAAGGTTGTGTATATCCTAAAAATACAACAAACAACGCCTATTGAAACTGTAGTTTATAATTTTGAAGAATCCGAAATAGCCAGCAGCATGTTGTGAGCAGGTGAATTTTCTTGAGATAAACAGCTGGAATTTTGAAAACGAATCACTAATTTTTTAAAACTCTACGGGAGTATGACTAACTGACAAAATGCATTTGGGTTCCCAAATGTTGGAGAAAACTCTACGGGAGTATGGCTAACTGTGGAAATGCATTTGGGTTCCCCCGGACTTAATCCAGGGGGGGAGGGGCTGGAATTTTGAAACGAATCACTAATTCGTTCTCCGCGAGCCATGGTGAAACGGCTGCCTCGCAGCCGTTTCACCCTGTCCCAGGAGACTATTTTCCAGGGGGGGCTCCGTCTAGACATGGTGGAGAAAACTCTACGGGAGTATGGCTAACTGTGGAAATGCATTTGGGTTCCCCTGGACTTAATCCAGGGGGGGAGGGGTTGCTCAAAACTCCTGTTTCAAGCTGTGACATGTGATATTTGTTAATATGTCAAAGTTCACTGTGACCAAGCTAGTCTCGGCTCTTGTGCATTCAACAAAGAGCTTTTAATTGTCCTGATCTGGCCCCTCGATCCCCTTACCGTCCAAGTCAGGTGACATGTCCAGCGGCAGACTGGAACCGGGCGTGGCAGGTAGGGGGGGGGGGGGGGACGGTAGGGTAATTGGTATTTTTTGTCACTTTTTCCCTTATAATTGCAGGTGATTATAGCCGAGAGTTAATTTTATTACTTTGAGGAATGGGAAATAGCCAGCAGCATTTCCAAGAAGCAGGTGCATTGTTCCACGGCATAAGCTGGTAAGAAGTATTGCTGCATACAAATTTCTTGCGTTGGCCAGCAAAATTAGGTTGGTCAGCTGGCCAAGTGTCATTTGTGCGTAAGCCCCCATTTCAAAAGATCAGGTATATATATATATATATATATATATATATATATATATATATATATATATATATATATATATATATATATATATATATATATTCGGGTCTCGTATTATGCGCTCTCCAATATCTGAATACCTAGAAGAAGCCATGCTAACGAAACTATTCTGATCTTATTCTTTGAGTAAGAATTTATAAAACGACAAAACATTTTTCTTGTTGCTTACCTCTCACTTTGCCTAATGCTAACATCTGCTGCACCGTTGGAAATTTCCACTATTAGAAAGAACAGAGTAGAATATATAGAACCTATACTTAAGTATCAATGTATTTAATTATTAACCCTATTCAGCTTGGGCTTTATTTGAGTTTCTGAGCCGGGGGGGGGGGGGCACATTGTGCCCTTCGTAACATCAAGAACATTAAGGCTATGACAATGAAACATAGAGGGTACATAGTACGTCGAAAACTGTCTCCTATGCGGTCCACACAATGGAACGATGACGTCATATGACGTAGTTATTAGGTAATTAGTTATGCGGCCGCCATCTTGGATCCGCCATCTTGGATTTCTGAATTTTTTAAAACCTCTTAAAAAGCGTCCAAATTCACCCAAAATTAATGAAAACCAATAAATAAAAATATATAAATTATATAAACATTGGTTTTCTTCATTCAAAGGTATAAATATGCAAATTTCAAAAAAAAACCATGGCTGTCAAAATCTTGTTGCCATGGAAACATCAAGTCACGTGTTCAGAAAAATTGCCAGATAAATTTTACGGAAAGTCACAAAGTTTGATGGCGTTTGAATACATATTAAGGAAGTTATGAATGTTGAAAGATAGCGCGGGCACTTTGTGCCCCCCTCCCCAGGCCGAATAGGGTGTTAATTTATCCCAAGTGGACTACTTGGGGACACTAAATAAATCAGTAATTCTAATAAACCTACAATACTTTATCACGAGTTTTCACAATATAATGATAGAATCCTAAAGACGTTATCTGCTAAGAATAAATGCCTTGAGAAATCCCAATTAATGAGCGTCCGAGGTTCTCAAACTGGAAATGTAAACCGCTCACGATGAAAAATGATATTTTTGGTTTTAGAAAGTCTAGCATAAAATTCGGGAGACGAATATTTTCCTTTTAGAATTATTGAATATCATACTTGAGCTTACTTTTTCGGAAAATGGATTTTGTTCCTAATAGTTTCGGCTTGTTGAAATTTTCAGGCATCCGAACCAATCGAAAATTGGTAGGTGATACAAATGTCCCTTTATATTAAACGACATTAAATTATCCCAAGAAACTTAAACATAACTTCCTAAAGTCTTTGTTGAACTGGTTTTTGGATGTGCCTGCCTTTTGTTTTTTGTAGATGATTGTTCAACGTTTTTTACCTACCACAGTGTTCATATTCTTGTGATGTTGCAATCTCATTCAATTCATCGGATTTGTCTTCTGCCATAACGTACCTATAGTATTGCAACGAGGTTACTAACGTGTATAAAAAGCTTCGTAGGTTCAAAAACTGAAACTTTCGTTGTTAACTTTATTTCCACCTTTGCTCTATTTTATCAATAAACAAGAGGCCCCAAGTAGCCTATACTCATGCGTATGGGTAAGAAAGTTAATTTTATCGTATATTTCAAACAAGATAAGAAGATGTCCGAAAAGGAAAAGAAATACTCCTTTCATTCTGTGATCGTTCCTGCGAACCACGTTGTTACTCAGAAATGTTTTGTCAACGAAGGCTGTTACACAAGGAAGCCAGTGATTCTTTTGTGTGTTATATATACCTAACGTGAACATTAGCAAAGTCCCTTCCAAAACGACTCAAAAAGACACAGGAAAACAGGTAAATAACAATATTTTATTAAATGATTATGTTACAGCCGATAAAGCGTTTGGGCTCCCTGTGCATTTTCTAAAGAAACATGACAAGTTGGCTCTCCCAGGGTAACTCAGTTAACCAGGGCACCCTCCCTCCATGTAAACATGCCCTAAGTGTCTGGGCACTTACATGTATTCCAATTTAGAAGCTCAAGAATTAGGTTGCTTACTTAATATTTTGAGATGGGAACTTTATGTTATACACTTACTGTACTGTACAATCATGTGGAGGAGCATTAACATTAGATGGTTGCACTTTTGAGACTCAGATCTAAGATGCTTAAACTGTATATCTGTGATGGACAACACTTTCTCACAAGTCTTGCACATCACAGACTTTTGATGACCTCAGAAATTTAACGACCCTAGCACTTCCAAAGCGATAGCAAACTTTAGCCGATAAGTATTTATCATGCAACAAAAGTGAGCCAAAGAAACTGCAATGTATGCCAATAGAGCTACTGTAGCAGGGTAACTCAGTTAACCAGGGCACCCTCCCTCCATGTAAACATGCCCTAAGTGTCTGGGCACTTACATGTATTCCAATTTAGAAGCTCAAGAATTAGGTTGCTTACTTAATATTTTGAGATGGGAACTTTATGTTATACACTTACTGTACTGTACAATCATGTGGAGGAGCATTAACATTAGTTGGTTGCACTTTTGAGACTCAGATCTAAGATGCCTAAACTGTATATCTGTGATGGACAACACTTTCTCACAAGTCTTGCACATCACAGACTTTTGATGACCTCAGAAATTTAACGACCCTAGCACTTCCAAAGCGATAGCAAACTTTAGCCGATAAGTATTTATCATGCAACAAAAGTGAGCCAAAGAAACTGCAATGTATGCCAATAGAGCTACTGTAGCACCGAACCACAGTATAAAGAAAGAAAATAATTCTATCGACTCTGGACAGCATGAAATCCTCCTATCAATTTGAGAGATAATCTGCCAAGATCAAAAGGTCAACATCATCAAAGAGAACAAATTCATAACTGTGATCTACAGATGCAATAATCTCTGAAATCTTTATGCTTTAGGCTTTTTAAATACATTTTTGGTACCGAGTGGGAGTCATGTTCAGCCTGTCTATTTTTATACTACTGCATAGGTATCTAAAATTTTTTGACAGTGCTTCGTCCTGCTGCGCCACACAAGATTACATCTGAATGCATGTGGGTCAATACTTCTACACGAGGATCACATGCTTGTTGTACAAGATACATAAATAATGTCTTATTTATTGAGTCATTTGCGAGAACACCTCTGTACAACTCTACAAGAGCTACCCTTTTTGTCCAAAAGTACTATACATGCACAAGAAATCGCAAAAAAGCCTTCTGAAGAAATACAATACAACATCAAATCAAAACTACAACAATCCTATCGGCTCTATTACAAGAGCCAATGAGAAAACAAAACATTTGATCCTCCCCAGGAATACAAAAGTGACAAATTTTTCATTTTCAACTGAATGGTTTCATATCATTCTACATGTACAAGACATACACATGGTAGCAACTGAGGATGTTCGCCAAAGAACCGAAAGTCAAGTCTTGCCTAAGGACATTAAATTGTCTCATTCATTGCTTGAGGAAAGAACGTAAGAATTTACCAGCATAAAAAATGTGAAATTTACAATACAGCAACCACGCCGCAGATTATCTGTTGGATGCCAAATTAAACGCTATTACAAAACAGCAGAGATTAATCCTAGCTCCACTGAGACACACTACTCAACTAAAGAACTAAGGAGCTAAAAATAATTTCAAGAATTCATGATTTCATTGCAGTGGAATTGCAGACTACAGCATTTTGAGACTTGCATCTAAGATGCCTATATCTGTGATGGGAAACACTTTCTCACAAGTCTTGCACACCACAGTCTTTAGACATTAAATCACGGCCTGAGAAATGTAACGACCCTACCACTTTCAAAGCGATAACAAACACACCGCAATATTTGCCAATAGAGCTACATGTATCACTGAACACCGGCATAAAGTAAGAAAATAATTCTAACAACGCTCTGGACAGCACGAAATCCTCCTATCAATTTGAGAATTAATGATCTGCCAAGATCAAAAGGTCAATATCATTGACGAGAACAAAATGTACTACAGTAAATTCTCTCTGAAATTTTACTGGGAAAGCTTTATACTTTTTAAATACTTTATTGTAATGAGTGGGAGTAGTGTTTAGCCTGTCTATTATTACAGTATACTAGTATCTATGATTTGTTGACAGTGCTCGCTCATCCTGCTGCAATGCATGAGATTACATCTGAATGCTTGTGGCACAACACTACTACATGAGGATCACATGCTTGTTGTAGAACATGCATAAACTATGTTTTTTCTTGTCCCCCAGACAAGACAAAAATCAGTTGTACAGATGGTATTTAGCAGGGATGTAGATAATAGCCAGGAGCCGGGGAAATTACCCGGCTGTGAACTTCATTTTTCCGGCTGTTAAAGCCTAGTGCAGCTTTAAAAGGACTACATTTTTCTATTTTTTACCCGTCTGTCAGTTCTATATTCCCGCCAGTTAAAAACTGAATCTACCTCCCTGATTAAGGTCAGTAACCGAGGTCAAAATGACAGATACATCCCCTTGGGATGGCATACTATTTCACTTCCTGTGGTGCTCAGATCACTTTATTTGACTGCATGTTCACAGCTTTTTAGCTGTGGCACAAAATAATCCTTCACAAAACAATCCTGGTAAAGCCTTTGATCCTTATGGCAGACAATCTGAAAGGTACATTGGCCATGGCGATGCATGTCTAGCAGGCCTTGTATTTCATTTTCCCTTCAGTTTAGGGCCATTCCATTTTTTATCCACATCCCCCCCCCCCTATGGAAGAGGCCAGCCAAAATTGTACCCCCAAGAAAAAAAGATCAAAGTGCCGACATGTTCCCCCCTCAGAAATAACCAATTTTTCTTTTCCCCCCTCAGAAATATTCAAAGATCAAAGGCGCCGACACAGCCACCCCCTCAGAAAACCTCGCCTGTAGGGGGGGGGGGGGGGGGTGTGGATAAAAAAATGGAATGGCCCTTAGTGAGGTGCTGTAGCAGTTAACAGCTGCTGAAATCTCAAGGCTACTGTTTGCCACTTTTAAGTGGCAAACAGTAAAGGCAATGAACACGAAAGCCACCGCTTCACTTCTAATAGCAGGCATGTTTTTAGAAATTCAAGCCAATTAAATTTATTGCACTGGTGATTTGAGTACTAGCGAAGATAAAGTAACTTGACCTCAGTAAATTGAAACCTTGGTAAACGTTTAAGAGTAAACACAACATTTTGTCAAGTAAATTGTTCACAAAGACAAAATGTTTTTACTTGCTTTAAATCTGAAACATCAGTGGTCCAACAAAAAATATCCATAACACATGCACACAAACCATTATTTATAGCAGTAAATACTAGATTAAAAGCAAGGGTTCACTACAAGCTTACAGGTATGACACAACTTGCAAAACGAAGCAAGACTACAGATAATCTTTCATGTACAAGCTTCGATCTATTAAAGTTTCAGCGTTTTATGACGATTGTATGTTAAACGTAAATTCTGGAGCTCATACATATAATCTGTATCATGACCAGTTAATTTCAAAGCAAAAACCGAAATGTTTTAACTTACATGTAAGCTTAAATATGGGCCATTCCATTTAATGTCCGCACCCCCCCCCCCCCCCTATTGAAGGGTAGGGAAATCCTAGGGGAAGGGGAGGGGGTTCAAGAGTCATTTCTGAAGGGGTAACTTTGTCGGAACCTTTGATCCATCAACAACATCTACCTTTTTCTGAAGGGGGAAATGTGTCGGCACTTTGATCTTTTTTTTCCTAAGGGGTAAAATTCATAATTACCCTTCAATAGGGGGGGTGCGGATATTAAATGGAATGGCCCATTGTACCAAGACAAATATCGAATGTAGTATCATTTTATAATGTTGTCTACGTACAGTTTACATCACATTGCATGTACTATCGAGGACCGATCGAGGTTAATATATTTTGAATGTTTCACCCCAACAAACTATATAATAACACTATAAACCACTCACTACTTACCGTACACTATATGCTTCGTTCGATTAACTAAATAACCGCATTCCGGAATAAAAATAAACACTACAGCGCTTTCTTTATAGTTTGTTGAGACACATTTGCACTATACACATGTAAATCTGACAAAACATGGTTATAATTCGACAGCTTTCATGTTCTTAATATTCCGGAATACGTTCAATCGAACGCCACCTCAAGCTTCGTACATGACTAAAAAGATTAAAAAAAAAAAAGATTGTACTCACATTTGAAACGTCCCGATATAGACTGTCGTCTCAGATATTCATCTCTTCTGCTGAGAAATTATTGATAAGCCCATTCTTGGATAAAACAACGTCCACAAAATCGAAATCTAAACGGTTGCTATAATGGCCGCGCACAAAATTCAAACGACCTTTGTTTGTGCTCACGTGAGATATCTCACGTGATATGTGACGCTAGATAGAGAGGACACTGGGAACGAGATTCCCAAAACAGATATAAGGTATGGCTTTTAATTCTTAAGAAGAGACTAAACTGTAATCATCATTCGTGTATAACTTAATGTTTCCTTTTCGGAGCGCTCCATAAATTGTCTGTTTACAAAATAATGTGTGCTCTCGCATATAGCTTACATGTAAGCTAAATATATACGAGCGATAGGCCTCGCTACTCTAAACACAAGCTTTATTGAGCGAAATAGAATACAACATACGCTGAGGTCACTCAGGTATTTGCATTTCGCAGAATAATAATAAAGCATTGCCGTATCGATCGTCATAACATTTATGCTTCGATCTACAACGCAATCGGACACATCGATATTATTACTGAATCCAGTGTTAAGCGAGGAACTATACCATGGTTTGATTTGATATCGAGCTACTGCATTTAATATTACCTTTTCAGAAAATGAATATGTCGGGATAAATGTAAAATAAAATGTATTTTGACGCGCCATTCGATATCGCCTTGCTATTCAATTCCGGTTCAATTCCCGGCCCGCAAGTCGGCGTTCGGCCAAAACGTGTGAGGTTAATAATTAACTTCGGCCTCCTTATATACTGTCATGATGATAAACAAGGAACTGTATTTGCAAAGACCACCATAACGAATAGAAGCACCGGATTCTGTAGTAAAGGATCGAATGGGGGGGGGGGGGGTGGGGGGGGGGTATTGGTGGCTACGGGTATGTGTCTATAAAACTCTATAAACGTTTTCATTGCTGCTGCAATGAAGGAAAACCGATATAGCTCTTTTTTTGTTCTGTGAGTTTGTCACAAATACGTTTAAAACAGTTTTACTGACTTATGGAGGGGGAGGTGAACTTTAAATATATTTTGTGTACATACCTGTAACAAAGTGTTTTTCTCTCAAAATACTAAGAAAATAGTCTGTTTAAAGACTGTTTGGAAACAGCTCCTGGTTTCAGTATTTTAAAATCGCCTTTCAAATAGCTCTGACTTGTGAATTCAACTTCAAACATGTTTTAAATAGACTATTTATGAGCTATTTAGAAGCGTAGTAATGAATGTCCATTTCAAATAGTATTTAAGAGAGAATTTCTCTGGAGACCGCGCGAGATCAGAAAAATGTGGCACATGCTTCGAAAATTCCCTACCGTCATATTCAGTTCAGAGATACCCTATGGAAAGTCAGTAACTGTGGTGGGATTTTTTTGTGCAAATCTATTTTTGATTTCAAGAAAATTCTCAAAACCTGTAACGGACCCCATCGCCATGAAATGGTTGAAATGGAAGCGATGAATATGAGTACAAGAACTGATCTCGTTAAAAGCGCACAGGGAAGCAAGGCTTTCCCAAATTTGAGCAATTGTGTAGGAGGCATTAACAAATGATTTGAGCTAATAACAGGCTTTGTACTTTTTAATTAACGGTGAGTGTTTGAAAATCGCTCATATTTCATTATTTAAAAATTGCATTTTGGAGCAGTTTTTCAAGAAATATTTTCCCTATGCGGTATAACTCAGAATCGCTTTAAATTGCGGTTTTGGAAACGTGGATATAGTGCTCTTTTCAAGGAAACTAAAAAACGTTTGGGCCTCTTTAATAACTACTTCAAAGAAAAAGCCCGTGTCATTTCGAGGAATTCGCAACATCGACTTGTCAACAACCGCAAATAATCGAATTACGCTTGCTGTTATTGAAGCCAAAATTCCGACGAAATCTTATCGCTTTACACCATACTAGATCAGAGACATAGCCAGTGGTTGAAGGTTGGTTTTATCCCTATTTTCGTTTCAAATGGCCATCTTCGTTCGAACAGGTTTGTCAAATCACGCAATCAGTAAATGTTGCCGAAGGCACTTTCTCGTAAACATCGCTTTTCTCGACAGTTCCAACCATATTTCAGCTTCCATTCAGCTATTATATACATTGGACTTGATTGCAAAATAAAGCGTGACGATTTGAACGTTTGAAGTGTCTATAGTGGCAAGTGAGTTTAACAAAGTTGGCAGTTCAAAACGAACAAGGAACTGATCATGAGCCGTTCATGTCACGCAACGAGACTGTGTACACAGCATGGTCACGGAATACCAGCAAAACTGGCATTGTTCGTATTTTTCTTTTCTTCCACCATTATGATGCAGCTGTTTATTAAATAATACGAATTTATTACCCCTTATTAACGAAATGTTAAACAAATCGTCTATTGGCAACACTAAACTGACCCACGAGGCTTTGAAAACTATCTTGTTATAAAAACATACAAGTGAATACAAACCCCCGCTGTGCAGATTTATTTTTGGTATTCACCAGATATAAATGAAATAATATGTACATATTGGCTAAGTGGGAGGGCCGGATGGGAAAATATTTGGCTCGAGGTCATGGCGTACGGACCTCGCTGCGCTCGGTCCGTGCGCCATGATCAAGGGCCAAATATTTTCCCATCCGGCCCGACTTAACTTAGTCAATAAGTATTTTATCATATGACCAATTTGGAGACAAAATTACTTAAAATTTTAACACGCGAGGCCCTCCAGGGCCCTACGGCTTTTTCCGGCCCCGCTCGCGCAAATGCGTACGGCCCTCATACGGGACTTTCATCAATGGTTTTGCAAAGAAAAAGCTCGCAGGGCCGGCCGACGGGTCATATAATAAATGAAGTTAAGTCCACTCTAAGTAAACGATGACAACATTTTTATCAGCTGTTTAACAAACCAATGGTTTATTAAATTTCAGAAATATATTCACTTGCGCAGTGGTTTATATAAGATACGATGATACCACAACTACTAACGCTATAACAGACTACAACAAGTTCGGAAATTCAAGCAGGGCTCTAACCTCTTTTAACTGGTTACGGAATATGTAACAAAATTGAAATCTGCGTGTTGCTTCTATACTGGCAGGATATGGACAACGCCCTAGTCGTCTTGTAGCCTTCCGGATTCAACGGGGGAAGCTTTCAATATTCAGTTAATTATTCTTTATGGTGTGTTAGTAGCCTGTACCAGAGTAAATTGATCAGGGAACGGGCACTGAAAACTAGATTTTTGTCATTCTGGAATGAATGCGCTCGAATGCGGTGCAAAGTTCAAGGATTGGAATGGCAACCTTCCTCGGACGCCGCGTTCATACCAGCGACACTGCCCAGGTACAGTGTCCACTCACACACCAGAGGTAGGTCCATCTTGTTCCAGGTGCTCCGGATGGGTGCCCAGAATTGAGGAACAGCGCGAAAGTATTGGAGGCGAAATGACGGTGAGGGGACCGTGTCCCCTCTCATCGGAGTCTGCTTTGCTCGCTATTTTTACACGTCATTCCCCTATTATGTGGGTCTTTCCCATTGTCTGAATTCCTGGAACAGGCTATATTGTAAGTCTGAACGCGAACTATTCGGAGACACGAAATGGCAGTAGTAACAGTACATCTGAACATGTAAGTGAGGACGCTCCTATTGCGACAATCAATACAATACACGCTCTTCGAAATCGCAGGCACTTGACATGCACCGCGTCCCGCGCACTTCACGTACACTTCACGTGCATTCCACTTGCACTTCACACGTTTCAACACCCGATTTTTATGCGCAGCCATTTTTTGAAGAATTTTTTTTTAAGCAGCCATTTTTTGAGTTCCATAACCGCTCACCCCCCCCCCCCCCCCCCCCTCCGGGAATTTGTCGGGCATTTTATAACTTTTCCCTCCCAAGGGTGGGGCATTTGCTAAAATAGGTCAGCCTGGGGGTGGGGCATTGTCAAAACAACGTTATCTTATGGATATTAAATTCGTACATGCTTCGTCGATAAATGTCGCTTCAGTCCTGCACTTTCCAAGTGAAAATATTAAAGTTTCACACAATTTTCAAAACAGTAATGCCTTACCGTTCAAGTGCCACAGAAGATAATATCTATATCACGGCAAATTTTCAATTTGTGTTGACGTCTTATTTGCCAACATTCGTGGCCTCGGTGTCTTCGTGATTTGTCGCAACAGATCTGTCTATTTAAAAATTCAATAGCAACTTCACTTGAAAAAGCGTTTCAATCAACGGCGACCTTACCGTGTAAATGGATTGAACCTAAGCATAGTTTTAATCAAAATTAATAAAATTAACAACGAGCATCGACAGGAAATTATTGGAGTCAAAGTTTTGTGGAAACATAACACAAATATTTAGAACGAATGAGGGAACGGATATAAGCAATACTGAGCCAAGGTAGAACGAAAGAATTCCTAGCATGAATAAAGATCCATTTATTTGTGAGCAATTATTGCTTCCATCAATAATCATTGAAATAAAAATTTTGATCTTGTCCCATGGTCAAGAATTTACACTCTTTCAGATGCCCCACCGTGGGGATTTGTACATATAAGCTGACCCCACCGTGGGGCATTTGCAACTTTTTAAAAATAAAAAAACAAAAAGACAAATGCCCGACAATGCCGGGGGGGGGGGGGGGGGAGAGATGAGCGGGCTTGGAATTGACGGAGGCATTAGTAGTTGTGGTATCTGTGCAAGTGAATATATTTCTGAAATTTAATAAACCATTGATTTGTTAAACAGCTGATAAAAATGTTGTCATCGTTTACTTAGAGTGGACTTAACTTCATTTATTTCATTTATATCTGGTGAATACCAAAAATAAATCTGCACAGCGGGGGTTTGTATTCACTTGTATGTTTTTATACCAAGACAGTTTTCAAAGCCTTGTGGGTCAGTTTAGTGTTGCCAATAGACGATTTGTTTCACAGTTCGTTCATAAGGGGTATTAAATTCGTATTCTTTAATAAACAGCTGCAGCATAAAACTGAAGATGCAATGGTGGAAGAAAAGAAAAATACGAACAATGCCAGTTTTGCTGGGATTCCTGTGACCATGCTTTGTACACAGTCTCGTTGCGTGACATGAACGGCTCATGATCAGTTAGTTCCTTGTTTCGTTTTGAACTGCCAACTTTGTTAAACTCACTTGCCACTATAAACACTTCAAACGTTCAAATCGTCACGCTTTATTTTGCAATCAAGTCCAATGTATATAATAGCTGAATGGAAGCTGAAATATGGTTGGAACTGTCGAGAAAAGCGATGTTTCCGAGAAAGTGCCTTCGGCAACATTTACTGATTGCGTGATTTGATAAACCTGTTCGAGCGAAGATGGCCATTTGAAACGAAAATAGGGATAAAACCAACCTTCAACCACTGGCTATGCAAGGTAAGCTCGTTATACTATGTCTCTGATCTAGTATGGTGTAAAGCGATAAGATTTCGTCGGAATTTTGGCTTCAATAACAGCAAGCGTAATTCGATTATTTGCGGTTGTTGACAAGTCGATGTTGCGATTTCCTCGAAATGACACGGACTTTTTCTTTGCAGTAGTTAAGAGGCCCAAACGTTTTTTAGTTTCCTTGAAAAGAGCACTATATCCACGTTTCCAAAACCGCAATTTAAAGCTATTCAGAGTTATACCGCATAGGGAAAATATTTCTTGAAAAACTGCTCCAAAATGCAATTTTTTTGATAATGAAATATGAGCGATTTTCAAACACTCACCGTTAATTCAGAAATGTAACTACAAAACCTGTTATTAGCTCAAATCATTTGTTAATGCCTCCTACACAATTGTTCAAATTGGGGAAAGCCTTGCTTCCCTGTGCGCTTTTAACGAGAACCCGTATTGTGCTCATATTCGGCGCTCTTATTTCGGCTATTTCATGGCGATGGGGGGACCGTTAGAGTTTTTGAGATTTTCTAGAAATGAAAAATAGATTTGAGCAAAAAAATACCACCACGTTTATTGACTCACCATGGGCTATCTTTGAGCTAAACATGAGGGTAGGGAAATTTTCCATCATGTGCCACCTCTCACGCGGTCCGGGAAAAAAGGCTCTCTTAAACATCATATTTAAAACGTATTTTTATTTTTTACTTGTTACAACTACATTATAAATCGACAACATTTTATAATCCTTTTCCAAACAGTGTTTAAATAGTCTATTTAAAACAATTTAGAGTAACACTTCGGCAGTCATGCATGTTGTCAAAATAGTGTTCAAATACTCTATTTGAAATGTAGTTTTGGCGACAAATAGCTTACAAATACACGGAAAACCTATCCGGTTTATTAAATAGCATTTAACTATACCTCAAATACATTTCAAACTCTTACCACTATTTTAGAATTTTTCTTAAAATATAATAAAAATACACCATGATGAGCTCAAAATATAGTTAAAATCGTTCAAATACATTAAAAGTACCTTTAAATCACTTTTAAAATACACTCGGTTTGGTAAGGGATTGTATGATGTGGCAACTCGCTGACTTTGTTTACTTTTTCGTCTCTTCAGTGTCAGAACATTTGTTAAAAGTCATTCACCGGCCTTGTATTTGAAAACGTATCGCTTTGAATTGGACGTTTAATTACCTATCTTCCCTTATTTAAGACGACGACATTTCGTTGTTGAGATTTTTGTCAGTCAAACAACCACCGGTATGTGAAGTGTTACTGAACATCTTATTACTGAAAAGGAACTTTAAACAGCATAAGAAAGCAACACTATAGCAGAAGTATATGTAGCAACGTTCTGTTATCCAGGGTACTGATGGATTCCACAGTAACGTGAGAAGCATGCAGACACTGGAAATAACTTCTGCGTTTTATGAACATCACCATGGTACAAATTCTATGATAATGCATCACGAAGTGTTTCAAAATCTATATTAAATAGTTAACCATTCTTTTAGGAAAAATGTCTAAAGTGTAAACACTTTTTAAAACGTTTACTTTTTCAGGTTAGAAACTTTTACTCAAAAATTGGAAAGTACGTTTCTAGAACTAGATTGCTTGTTGTAGCCGTGATTCAATAAAACAGAACACCTTTTGAGCGGAAGTAGTCGCCGGGACAATTATCTCGGTCTGAATAATCACAATCGAAAGCCGTGTAGTTTCAAGACAAAATAATTTACAGTCATGTATTCACTCCGCGTGTATTACCTGCAATAACTGTTAGCAGTAGTTCAAAGTGTAACACAAATCTTCAAAGAGCAGCAAATCTGCATAGTTTGAAATTTTAGCTAAAATACAATTTTAAATTCTAAAAGCCCGCCAAATACTAACAGTCTGCGTACGTTAAACATGGCATTTACTGTGGCGTTACAGCTGTGGCGTTTCAGCTAAGATGTAATTTTCAATTCCAAAAATCCCACAGTATAGTATAGTATAGTATAGTATACAGTATGCACGCTTTCAACATGGCATTCACAGAGCATCACAGAACAAAATACCTCGAAATCAAAAAAGTGTAACGAACCTTTTGTTTATTACTGAAAAGGAACTTGAAACAGCATAAGAAAAACGAACACTAGCAGAAGTGTATATAAACAACGTTCTGTTAACCAAGGAATGAATTCCACAGTAACGTGAGAAGCATGCCGACACTGGAAATAAAAGAGATCAAACTTCTGCCTTTTATAAACATCACTATTAAAAAGTACAAAGTCCACGATATGACGTCACGACGTTTTTCATAAAATATATTAAATAGTTTACCATTTCATTTTAGGAAAAACGTGTTCTAAAGTAAAAAAGTGTACTAGAGACGCTTTTGTAAAATTGTACTATTTCAGGTTAGAAACTTCAGTTAGAAACATATTGCATGCCAGTAGCCGTGATTCAACAAAACAGAATACCTTTTAATGAGCGGAAGTTGTCGCCAGGACAATTATCTCGGTCTGAAGTAATTATCTTCTAAATCAAGAATAACACTGAAGAAACTTAAGGCTATAGCAGAGCGGCCGCTAGATTAAATAAGCTCCATAAATTGCCAATAGGTGAGTGAATTGAAAACAATTAATTGAAAATGAAAAAAAGGACTCTAACACTTTTGTATTGTATGAGCGATATTAAAGTTTTCTTCCACTGATACAGACCTGATTAATGCAAATGTTACAATAAAAGGCAAAGTAAGAGCAATGTTCAAGTGGTAGCTCTGTTGGTAGACCAAATCCTATGACATATTCGCTGGTTTTGGAACTAAATTCGTAAATGTATAAGTTTCTAACATCGCATATTGAAGCACGGAACACAGGAAAGAAAGGTTTAAAAGTTACAACACGTTTGCCCTAAGGGGCGAATATTATGGCCCCCGCGGCTGGTCGGCTTTAACTGTAGCATAGCCCAAGATCACGATAGTCCATGATGAGTTTTTTTCTTTCTAGCTTAAACGAATTTTGTTTGGAAGCAGTTCTTTTAAGAAAATAGATTTACTACTTCTTTATCCCAAGTGGTCTTATTAATAAAAGCTGGTCCGTGATTGAATTATTCAAACACGGAGCATGGCGCGTAATCGTAGTGTTCAGCTCCACTTCAAGTGAGTTCATGAGAGTGGGATTGCATGACGTTGCATCGATTGCGGAACACAAAATTCACAAAGACCGAAAGCAGTTAACAGGTTATTTTTCAGAATTGCAAGTTTCTGCCAAGCATCGTTTAGCCGAAAACAATATGAGCGATCATCAAGCGAAAAACACCTATGTCCATGAACGAATGGAAATTATTTAAGAGATCTGTGCGTTCAGTCTTACCTTTAAGTCACAATAGCACAATGCAATCAATTAATTTCAAAGAGCTATTTCCTGCCGAGTCAGCGAAAACACAATGAACAACAAGGAAAAAAAACAAAATTCTAGGCGTTCTTTCAAGCTTACACTTCCCGAAGGGAGAGAACACGCAAATTCGTTTGAACATGTACAGCCAATGAAAATGGCGAAATAGTAATTATTTAAAGGCCCAGTATCACCTATTCGGCTTTGCGGCCATTTGCTTTTGTTTTCAAATGACAAGCTCACTCGTGATTGGCTCTTTCGGAATTTTCGACTGCGTTAAATTCAATCGTCGAGGCATTCGGCGCGCAATGCATTTTGGGTGACACTGGGTCTTTAAACGTAGTGTCCACTTCGATTTTATTCAGTGTATCCTTAGACCCAGCAAGGTAAGTTAATTTATTATTATTATTATTATTATTATTATTAATAATTTTCATTTACAAAAACTAATTAAGTTTGCAATGTTAGTATTTAAGAAGTAGACACACAGGTAAGTTAATTCATGATTTAGTGACAAAATTGCTTCACATGTTTTTTTAATGCTCTGGCTTTATACTTCAGTTTTTGTGTAACCACTTTACAGGTATTTATGTCTTTATAGCATTCATGATCAAAGGCAATTTATTTTGTTACTTAGATTTTTTATTAGATTATTAGATTAGTATTATCCGAACGATAGATACTCTCAAGGACGCATCGGACTGATATCACAGGCTAGACTGAAAAACAGCGACGATGATAAAATCGTTCAGTTCTGTTTATTCTTTCCGTATGCGATTCATGAAAAAGCCGAAGTATTTATACTATTTTCTATTTTACACAAATAGGTAACTATAAAAAGTGAAATTTCGATTGCAGTCAATTGCATTCGAGTTGACGCGGGCAATGTTTGTAGTTTTATATTCGATATAAAAAGTGCCCAGAACATTAAATAATTTGAACAAGCAGATGTGTAATTATGAGCAACTGTTAAACTTTATTTGTAACTTAAGGACAAAAGGTGCTCGTTATTTTGCTTTCTAACGATGCCATGTATTGTCGACAGTGATGGTGCGCATCGACCTAAGTTAATACTACATATAGGTTTTGTATGATGTGGTAACTCGCTGATTTTGTTTACTTTTTCGTCTCTTGTCAGAACATTTCTTAAAAGTCATTCACCGGCCTTGTATTTGAAAACGTATCGCTTTGAATTGGACGTTTAATTACCTATCTTCCCTTATTTAAGACGACGACATTTCGTTATTGAGATTTTTGTTAGTCAAACAACCACCGGTATGTGAAGTTTTACCCGGGAGTTTTACTGAACATCTTATTACTAAAAAAGGAACTTGAAACAGCATAAGAAAGCAACACTATAGCAGAAGTATATGTAGACAACGTTCTGTTATCCAGGGTACTGATGGATTCCACAGTAACGTGAGAAGCATGCAGACACTGGAAATAACTTCTGCGTTTTATGAACATCACCACGGTACAAATTCTATGATAATGCATCACGAAGTGTTTCACAATCTATATGAAATAGTTAACCATTATTTTAGGAAAAATGTCTAAAGTGTAAACACTTTTTAAAACGTTTACTTTTTCAGGTTAGAAACTTCACTCAACAATTGTCAAGTACGTTTCTAGAACTAGATTGCTTGTTGAAGCCGTGATTCAATAAAACAGAACACCTTTTGAGCGGAAATAGTCTCCGGGACAATTATCTCGGTCTGAATAATCACAATCGAAAGCCGTGTAGTTTCAAGACAAAATAATTTACAGTCATGTATTCACTCCGCGTGTATTGCCTGCAATAACTGTTTGCAGTAGTTCAAAGTGTAACACAAATCTTCAAAGAGGAGCAAATCTGCATAGTTTGAAATTTTAGCTAAAATACAATTTTAAATTCTAAAAGCCCGCCAAATACTAACAGTCTGCGTACGTTAAACATGGCATTTACTGTGTCGTTACAGCTGTGGCGTTTCAGCTAAGATGTAATTTTCAATTCCAAAATCCCGCAGTATAGTATAGTATAGTATAGTATAGTACAGTATAGTATAGTATAGTATAGTATAGTATAGTATAGTATAGTATAGTATAGTATAGTATAGTATAGTATAGTATAGTATAGTATAGTATAGTATAGTATAGTATAGTATAGTATAGTATAGTATAGTATAGTATAGTATAGTATAGTATAGTATACAGTATGCACGCTTTCAACATGGCATTCACAGAGCATCAAAGAACAAAATATCTCGAAATCAAAAAAGTGTAACGAACCTTTTGTTTATTACTGAAAAGGAACTTGAAACAGCATAAGAAAAACGAACACTAGCAGAAGTGTATATAAACAACGTTCTGTTAACCAAGGAATGAATTCCACAGTAACGTGAGAAGCATTCCGACACTGGAAATAAAAGAGATCAACCTTTTGCCTTTTATAAACATCACTATTAAAAAGTACAAAGTCCACGATATGACGTCACGACGTTTTTCATAACATATATTAAATAGTTTACCATTTCATTTTAGGAAAAACGTGTTCTAAAGTAAAAAAGTGTACTAGAGACGCTTTTGTAAAATTGTACTATTTCAGGTTAGAAACTTCAGTTAGAAACATATTGCATGCCAGTAGCCGTGATTCAACAAAACAGAATACCTTTTAATGAGCGGAAGTGGTCGCCAGGACAATTATCTCGGTCTGAAGTAATTATCTTCTAAATCAAGAATAACACTGAAGAAACTTAAGGCTATAGCAGAGAGGCCGCTAGATTAAATAAGCTCCATAAATTGCCAATAGGTGAGTGAATTGAAAACAATTAATTGAAAATGAAAAAAAGGACTCTAACACTTTTGTATTGTATGAGCGATATTAAAGTTTTCTTCCACTGATACAGACCTGATTAATGCAAATGTTACAATAAAAGGCAAAGTAAGAGCAATGTTCAAGTGGTAGCTCTGTTGGTAGACCAAATCCTATGACATATTCGCTGGTTTTGGAACTAAATTCGTAAATGTATAAGTTTCTAACATCGCATATTGAAGCACGGAACACAGGAAAGAAAGGTTTAAAAGTTACAACACGTTTGCCCTAAGGGGCGAATATTATGGCCCCCGCGGCTGGTCGGCTTTAACTGTAGCATAGCCCAAGATCACGATAGTCCATGATGAGTTTTTTTTCTTTCTAGCTTAAACGAATTTTGTTTGGAAGCAGTTCTTTTAAGAAAATAGATTTACTACTTCTTTATCCCAAGTGGTCTTATTAATAAAAGCTGGTCCGTGATTGAATTATTCAAACACGGAGCATGGCGCGTAATCGTAGTGTTCAGCTCCACTTCAAGTGAGTTCATGAGAGTGGGATTGCATGACGTTGCATCGATTGCGGAACACAAAATTCACAAAGACCGAAAGCAGTTAACAGGTTATTTTTCAGAATTGCAAGTTTCTGCCAAGCATCGTTTAGCCGAAAACAATATGAGCGATCATCAAGCGAAAAACACCTATGTCCATGAACGAATGGAAATTATTTAAGAGATCTGTGCGTTCAGTCTTACCTTTAAGTCACAATAGCACAATGCAATCAATTAATTTCAAAGAGCTATTTCCTGCCGAGTCAGCGAAAACACAATGAACAACAAGGAAAAAAAACAAAATTCTAGGCGTTCTTTCAAGCTTACACTTCCCGAAGGGAGAGAACACGCAAATTCGTTTGAGCATGTACAGCCAATGAAAATGGGGAAATAGTAATTATTTAAAGGCCCAGTATCACCTATTCGGCTTTGCGGCCGTTTGCTTTTGTTTTCAAATGACAAGCTCACTCGTGATTGGCTCTTTCGGAATTTTCGACTGCGTTAAATTCAATCGTCGAGGCATTCGGCGCGCAATGCATTTTGGGTGACACTGGGTCTTTAAACGTAGTGTCCACTTCGATTTTATTCAGTGTATCCTTAGACCCAGCAAGGTAAGTTAATTTATTATTATTATTATTATTATTATTGTTATTAATAATTTTCATTTACAAAAACTAATTAAGTTTACAATGTTAGTACTTAAGAAGTAGGCACACAGGTAAGTTAATTCATGATTTAGTGACAAAATTGCTTCACATGTTTTTTTAATGCTCTGGCTTTATACTTCAGTTTTTGTGTAACCACTTAACAGGTATTTATGTCTTTATAGCATTCATGATCAAAGGCAATTTATTTTGTTACTTAGATTTTTTATTAGATTATTAGATTAGTATTATCCGAACGATAGATACTCTCAAGGACGCATCGGACTGATATCACAGGCTAGACTGAAAAACAGCGACGATGATAAAATCGTTCAGTTCTGTTTATTCTTTCCGTATGCGATTCATGAAAAAGCCGAAGTATTTATACTATTTTCTATTTTACACAAATAGGTAACTATAAAAAGTGAAATTTCGATTGCAGTCAATTGCATTCGAGTTGACGCGGGCAACGTTTGTAGTTTTATATTCGATATAAAAAGTGCCCAGAACATTAAATAATTTGAACAAGCAGATGTGTAATTATGAGCAACTGTTAAACTTTATTTGTAACTTAAGGACAAAAGGTGCTCGTTATTTTGCTTTCTAACGATGCCATGTATTGTCGACAGTGATGGTGCGCATCGACCTAAGTTAATACTACATATAGGTTTTGTATGATGTGGTAACTCGCTGATTTTGTTTACTTTTTCGTCTCTTGTCTGAACATTTGTTAAAAGTCATTCACCAGCCTTGTATTTGAAAACGTATCGCTTTGAATTGGACGTTTAATTACCTATCTTCCCTTATTTAAGACGACGACATTTCGTTATTGAGATTTTTGTTAGTCAAACAACCACCGGTATGTGAAGTTTTACTGAACATCTTATTACTGAAAAGGAACTTTAAACAGCATAAGAAAGCAACACTATAGCAGAAGTATATGTAGACAACGTTCTGTTATCCAGGGTACTGATGGATTCCACAGTAACGTGAGAAGCATGCAGACACTGGAAATAACTTCTGCGTTTTATGAACATCACCACGGTACAAATTCTATGATAATGCATCACGAAGTGTTTCACAATCTATATTAAATAGTTAACCATTATTTTAGGAAAAATGTCTAAAGTGTAAACACTTTTTAAAACGTTTACTTTTTCAGGTTAGAAACTTCACTCAACAATTGTCAAGTACGTTTCTTTAACTAGATTGCTTGTTGTAGCCGTGATTCAATAAAACAGAACACCTTTTGAGCGGAAGTAGTCGCCGGGACAATTATCTCGGTCTGAATAATCACAATCGAAAGCCGTGTAGTTTCAAGACAAAATAATTTACAGTCATGTAGTCACTCCGCGTGTATTGCCTGCAATAACTGTTAGCAGTAGTTCAAAGTGTAACACAAATCTTCAAAGAGGAGCAAATCTGCATAGTTTGAAATTTTAGCTAAAATACAATTTTAAATTCTAAAAGCCCGCCAAATACTAACAGTCTGCGTACGTTAAACATGGCATTTACTGTGTCGTTACAGCTGTGGCGTTTCAGCTAAGATGTAATTTTCAATTCCAAAATCCCGCAGTATAGTATAGTATAGTATAGTATAGTATGGTATACAGTATGCACGCTTTCAACATGGCATTCACAGAGCATCAAAGAACAAAATACCTCGAAATCAAAAAAGTGTAACGAACCTTTTGTTTATTACTGAAAAGGAACTTGAAACAGCATAAGAATAACGAACACTAGCAGAAGTGTATGTTAACCAGGGAATGAATTCCACAGTAACGTGAGAAGCATGCCGACACTGGAAATAAAAGAGATCAAACTTCTGCCTTTTATAAACATCACTAAGTACAAATTCCACGATATGACGTCACGACGTTTTTCATAACATATGTTAAATAGTTTACCATTTTATTTTAGGAAAAACGTGTTCTAAAGTAAAAAGTGTACTAGAGACGCTTTTGTAAAATTGTACTTTTTTCAGGTTAGAAACTTCAGTTAGAAACAGATTGCATGTCAGTAGCCGTGATTCAATAAAACGGAATACCTTTTAATGAGCGGAAGTGGTCGCCAGGACAATTATCTCGGTTTGAAGTAATTATCTTCTAAATCAAGAATAACACTGAAGAAACTTAAGGTTATAGCAGAGCGGCCGCTAGATTAAATAAGCTCCATAAATTGCCAATTGGTCAGTGAATTGAAAACACTTAATTGAAAATGAAAAAAAGGACTCTAACACTTTTGTATTGTATGAGCTATATTAAAGTTTTCTTCTACTGATACAGACCAGGGGCGGATCCAGGATTTTGAAATGGGGGGTGAAATTTTAATCAAAAAAGATATCAGAGAAATAAAATATTATTTATTTGAGAAATACTTTAGAAAAAAGAAAGAAAGGGTCTCAGAAAAGGGGGGGGAGGGTGAAAATTCACCCATTTCACCCCACCTGGATCCGCCCCTGCAGACCTGATTAATGCAAATGTCACAATAAAAGGCAAAGTAAGAGCAATGTTCAAGTGGTAGCTCTGTTGGTAGAGCAAATCCTATGACATGTTTGCTGGTTTTGGAACTAAATTCGTAACTGTATAAGTTACTAACATCGCATATTGAAGCACGGAACACAGGAAAGAAAGGTTTAAAAGTTACAACACGTTTGCCCTAAGGGGCGAATATTATGGCCCCCGCGGCTGGTCGGCCTTAACTGTAGCATAGCCCAAGATCACGATAGTCCATGATGAGTTTTTTTTCTTTCTAGCTTAAACGAATTTTGTTTGGAAGCAGTTCTTTTAAGAAAATAGATTTACTACTTCTTTATCCCAAGTGGTCTTATTAATAAAAGCTGGTCCGTGATTGAATTATTCAAACACGGAGCATGGCGCGTAATCGTAGTGTTCAGCTCCACTTCAAGTGAGTTCATGAGAGTGGGATTGCATGACGTTGCATCGATTGCGGAACACAAAATTCACAAAGACCGAAAGCAGTTAACAGGTTATTTTTCAGAATTGCAAGTTTCTGCCAAGCATCGTTTAGCCGAAAACAATATGAGCGATCATCAAGCGAAAAACACCTATGTCCATGAACGAATAAAAATTATTTAAGAGATATGTGCGTTCAGTCTTACCTTTAAGTCACAATAGCACAATGCAATCAATTAATTTCAAAGAGCTATTTCCTGCCGATTCAGCGAAAACACAATGAACAACAAGGAATAAAAACAAAATTCTAGGCGTTCTTTCAAGCTTACACTTCCCGAAGGGAGAGAACACGCAAATTCGTTTGAGCATGTACAGCCAATGAAAATGGGGAAATAGTAATTATTTAAAGGCCCAGTATCACCTATTCGGCTTTGCGGCCATTTGCTTTTGTTTTCAAATGACAAGCTCACTCGTGATTGGCTCTTTCGGAATTTTCGACTGCGTTAAATTCAATCGTCGAGGCATTCGGCGCGCAATACATTTTGGGTGACACTGGGTCTATAAACGTACTGTCTACTTCGATTTTATTCAGTGTATCCTTAGACCCAGCAAGGTAAGTTAATTTATTATTATTATTATTATTATTATTATTATTATTATTATTATTAATTTTCAATTACAAAAACTAATTAATTACAGGAATAAAGGGAAAAATTTTACAATGTTAGTATTTAAGAAGTAGACACACAGGTAAGTTAATTCATGATTTAGTGACAAAATTGCTTCACTTGTTTTTTTAATGCTCTGGCTTTATACTTCAGTTTTTGTGTAACCACTTTACAGGTATTTATGTCTTTATAGCATTCATGATCAAAGGCAATGTATTTTGTTACTTAGATTTTTTATTAGATTATTAGATTAGTATTACCCGAACGATAGATACTCTCAAGGACGCATCGGACTGATATCACAGGCTAGACTGAAAAACAGCGACGATGATAAAATCGTTCAGTTCTGTTTATTCTTTCCGTATGCGATTCATGAAAACGCCGAAGTATTTAGACTATTTTCTATTTTACACAAATAGGTAACTATAAAAAGTGAAATTCCGATTGCAGTCAATTGTATTCGAGTTGACGCGGGCAACGTTTGTATTTTTATATTCGATATAAAAAGTGCCCATAACATTAAATAATATGAACAAGCAGATGTGTAATTATGAGCAACTGTTAAACTTTATTTGTAACTTAAGAACAAAAGGTGCTCGTTATTTTGCTTTCTAACGATGCCATGTGTTGTCGACAGTGATGGTGCGCATCGACCTAAGTTAATACTACATATAGGTTTTGTATGATGTGGTAACTCGCTGATTTTGTTTACTTTTTCGTCTCTTGTCAGAAAATTTGTTAAAAGTCATTCACCGGCCTTGTATTTGAAAACGTATCGCTTTGAATTGGACGTTTAATTACCTATCTTCCCTTTTAAGACGACGACATTTCGTTATTGAGATTTTTGTCAGTCAAACAACCACCGGTATGTGAAGTTTTACTGAACATCTTATTACTGAAAAGGAACTTGAAACAGCATAAGAAAGCAACACTATAGCAGAAGTATATGTAGACAACGTTCTGTTATCCAGGGTACTGATGGATTCCACAGTAACGTGAGAAGCATGCAGACACTGGAAATAACTTCTGCGTTTTATGACCATCACCACGGTACAAATTCTATGATAATGCATCACGAAGTGTTTCACAATCTATATTAAATAGTTAACCATTATTTTAGGAAAAATGTCTAAAGTGTAAACACTTTTTAAAACGTTTACTTTTTCAGGTTAGAAACTTCACTCAACAATTGTCAAGTACGTTTCTAGAACTAGATTGCTTGTTGTAGCCGTGATTCAATAAAACAGAACACCTTTTGAGCGGAAGTAGTCGCCGGGACAATTATCTCGGTCTGAATAATCACCATCGAAAGCCGTGTAGTTTCAAGACAAAATAATTTACAGTCATGTATTCACTCCACGTGTATTGCCTGCAATAACTGTTAGCAGTAGTTCAAAGTGTAACACAAATCTTCAAAGAGGAGCAAATTTCTGGATAGTTTGAAATTTTAGCTAAAATACAATTTTAAATTATAAAAGCCCGCCAAATACTAACAGTCTGCGTACGTTAAACATGGCATTTACTGTGGCGCTTCAATGGTGATACTGTTCAGATTTTGAAATAACAGAGCATCAAAGAACAAAATAACTTGTAATCAAAAAAAGTGTAACAGTAGCAGAAGTATACGTGAACGTTCTGTTAACCAGGGTATGGATTCCACAGTAACGTGAAAAGAACGCTGACGATAATACGTAACGAATTGTTTCATAATTTTCATAATTTTCAGAAAAAACTATTTCATAATTTTCAGAATTGTAGGTTTCTGCCAAGCGCCATAACCAAAAACAATTGAGCGGTTATCAAGCGAAACACACTGACACCTTTGTCGTCAGCGAATGCAAATTCTTTAAGACATTTGTGCATTCAGTTTTCCTTTTACGTCACTGAAGCACAATGGTCGATTAATTTTAAAGAGCTTGTTCTTTCCAACAAGGAATAAAAACAAAATTCTAGGCGTTCTTTCAAGTTTACACTTCCCGAAGAGAGAAAACGCAAATTCGTTTGAACATGTACAGCCAATGGAAATCTGGGAAATAGTAATTATTTAAACGCACTGTCCACGTTTCATGATCGAAGGCAATATATACATATAGGTTTCTTTTATTAGATTATCACATTAAGTTGCTCAGACACGAGGGGTCATGTAGCAGGGACATGTCGCCGCGACATGTAGCAGCGAGAAAATAATGTGTTGTACATACTGAGGGACATGTAGCAGGGACGTGCGGCGGGGACATTTAGCAGGGACAAAATCATAGCGCTTGCACACACATGAAAATGTTGCAGGGACATGTCTCAGGAACATGTTGCAGCGACACGTCCCCTCGTGTGAACTGATACTTTCACAATTGTGCAACACCAATTTTGGGGACATTTTGTCCCCTGCGACGTGTCCCATGAAGTTCAACAAGTTGAACTCCGTGCGACATGTCGCGGGGACAAAATGTCCCCAAAATTGGTGTTGCACAATTATGAAAGTATCAGTTCACACGAGGGGCATGTCGCTGCAACATGTCCCTGCGACATGTCCCCGCCGCACGTCCCTGCTACATGTCCCTTAGTGTGTACTACACAATTTTTTGTCGCTGCTACATGTCGCTGCGACATGTCCCTGCTACATGACCCCTCGTGTCTCTTTAGTATTATCCGAACGATAAATACTCTCAAGAGGGGGGCGTAAGGGGGGTCCGAAAACCGCAAAGCCGCGCAGAAAAACGTAAATAAACTGCAATACCGCATCCAAAATTTAACAAATTTATGAAAACCGCAAACCGCTGAGTCTTATGAACCGCAATACCGCGTGTCCATTTTTTTTTTCGTAAAACCGCACCAAAAATAACGCAACACCGCATCACCGCAAACCCTTACGCCCCCCTCTCTCAAGGACGGATCACACTGACATCCCAGGCTAGAAAAACAGTGACGGTGATAAAATCTTTCAGTTCTGTTTATTCCTTCCGCATTCGGTTCATGAAAAAGCCGAATGATTTGGACTATTTTCTATTGTACACAAATAGGTTAATATAAAAAGTGAAATTCCGATTGCAGCCAATTACACACGAGTTGACGCGGACAACGTTTGTAGTTTTATATGCGATATAAAACGTGGCCAGAACATTAAATAGTTTGAACAAGCGGATGTGTGTATGAGCAACTGTTGAATTTTGTTTGTAACTTAAGGTCAAAAGGTGCCCGTTCTTTTGCTTTCTAACGATGTCAGGTATTGTCGGCCGGTGTTGATGGTGCGCAACGACCTAAGCTATGATGTGGAAACCTTTAAACTACTGAACTACAATCTTGTTACAAACACCACGTAGAAACGTCACAATTATATATATATATATATGTAGCGTTGCACTTTGAACAAGCTTAACTAAGGTGAAACTTAACTAAGGTGAAAGGTCGGAAGCACAAGAATTAAGATTGACGTCCGGGCTATTTTTCAATTTTAGCAATTCTCAAAAAACAGTAAGACTTATTACCCGACCGTCTGCACAGTACATTTAGACCGTACAAAAGTTCACAAAAACAACTTTTCTCTGTCTAGAATAACTAGTATGACTACTTTCCGAATAAAATACAGTTTTTGTTTGTCAAAAATTGCCCGAGAAACAGATTTGGAAATCAAAAATACACAAACATATTTGCATAAGGCGACGCGAGTGAAGACAGAAAATTTAAGTCTTGTTTTGTTTACATGAAATCGCTTTTCAATCTATGCAATGAATGGACAAACACATAAAAAAGGACAACACAATCTTCTTTCGAAAATTTTATTCAAATCTCCATTAGTTTATGTTTAAAAGCAAAACACGTACCATTTATAGCGCATCAAGGCAGAGCTGTCTTCGATGAAATTCAAGATAACAAACACGACTCAATTTGAGCACGTTTCATAAACATGTCTCCAAAACTTAAGAGAACACAAAGGAAAAGTCAATCAAAAATTGATATCAACATAAATTCCCATCGTAAAATGTGATTTATTTTACCTTTAATTCACTGGACTGCTTGGAAATTCGTTAAAACTCCGATTCTTCGGTTCTGAAATCCGTAATAAAAACAAGGCATCTTCCCGGTCATTGAAGATAAATGGATAAACAAAGTTTTGTTCTTCAAGACCAAATTCAATTAAATTTGATGGGGAATAGCGTTCTGATAAGTAAAGCTATCTCTAAAGGTATCTGTGCAGAATTAAGATCTAAGATCACAACTCCACCAACAGCCCAGCTGAAGTACACAAAAATTTTCAGCAATGAAACTCTAGAATGGAAAGAAATATATAAATTGCCATATAAGGTTGCTTTAGATACAAAATCGAGAGAATTTCAATATAGAATACTAAATAGAATTTTAGCAACGAACAGCCTTTTGAAGAAAATAGGAATAACAAACTCTTCAGTTTGCTCCTTCTGTGGTACGGACATCGAAGATCTATTTATATCCTGCCCCATTATTACAATACTTTGGACAGATCTTATTGATTGGTGTAACAATAGGAATATTGAAATTACATCACTTTCTGATATCGATAAAATGTTTGGTCTATGGAAAAGAAAGGATGATCTCTTGTTGTTAAATCACATTGTAATTATTGCGAAACAATATATATATTACTGCAGAAACAATACTTTAAAACCATCTTTTAATGTTCTTTTATCAAGAATCGACTCAATTTATCAACTCGAAAGTAGGATCGCCAAGTCAAAAAATAAATTAGCTGTACATATTAAGAAATGGGGTAAATATATTTAAATATATATTGCACTAACGAACATTAATCATCGAATATAAACCTTCGAAACGCTCATGTTATTTATCAATGTTACGTAGTTACTTACTTAGTCTTAATCTGAAACTTTTTAATATACGACTTGTTTGTAAATGTAAATGTTAATGTCAGTGTAAATGAAAATGGTGTATGTGAAGTATAATGTGATGTATCCAAATAGAATAATAAACAATTTTGAAATACAAAAAAAAAATCTTCCCGCATTGCTCCTGCATTGATAAAAACGTATGAAGGTTACTCGAAGCAAGATTTTATCCCTGAAAGCTCTTCTTTTTCGACTAAAGCGGCTTCTGGGTATCCCTTAATTAGTATCCCTGTCTTGAGTAGCAAAAACCGCGAAAAAATGCAGGGAAATAACGACTTTACTGCTCCGCTAAACACTGCCAAAGATCCAACTTTTAAAGTGTTTACCGAGCTGACGGCTGTGTGGCCATCATATAACCTAATTATTCAAAATTGAATCCTTTTTAAATGCACGCCAAAATTGCACAATATAGAACAGTAAACTAATGATATTAAGCTTTTAAACTAAGTTGAAACGGTCGGAAGCACAATAATTAAACTCAAAAGAGTTTAGTTGTAAACAATTACCTCGACGAGCTACTAGCTTCAATTTAAAACTAAATCAGGTTTAAAAATAAGCAGTTAGCTCTATATTCCTCCAAAAACGCTTGATTTGCAGAGTTACGCAGCCTCCAATGCGGTCTTGACCACTGTTTGAAAAAATGTGAAACCTGTATTGAGTAGCAAACCGCGAAAAAATGCAGGGAAATACTTTAAAACGGTTTTCTCCGCTAAAAACTGCTCCAACTAACGTGTTTACCTAGCTGACGTCACATTGGCCATGTAGCCTCGCGAAAAACACAGCCTCGCTTTGGTTTCAAAATTGCCCAACGCGGGCGGGCGCGGGCGGGCGGCAGCACACGCACGCGCCCGCGAAACATTGCGCTAGCCATGACCATGGAAATTGACGGGCATAGGTTTTATGGGTATGGGGCTGCGCAGCCGGGCCTTTGGCCCGGCGAGTGCTCCGCTATTAATTTCGAGCTCCGACACGGCTCAAACAGCTCGCAGATATAAAGCGGAGCGAAACACTGGCGAATCGATGCTTATAAAAATACAATGTTGACTGATACAAGTTTTAATTAAACCTGCTGACTATTTTCTGAAGTTAAACTTTCTCTGCTTTAAACCTTGGATCTACAGATACATTTCCGTGACAGGAATAGCTCGAAATACATTGACGGTCAACATATCATTTCAGATTCTCGTCAGAAATGGTTTAAAACCTTTCTACCAAAATCAGCATGAACGCTATTCACTAACCAATATTTCTTTTCGGCATTGCCAATACAAAGGCTGAAATTTTCCAACGGACACATTCAAATTCCTGAGACACGGCTTCCCCCCCCCCCCCCCCTCCAAAAAAAAAAAATTAAAAAAGAGTACTGCATGGAACATTGAGCTTCCATGAAACTGCACAGGATTCCATGGATGTCCATGGAGCTTCAAGGAACTCCATGGAACTCATGGAGTAAGGGGAACGTACTACCTTATCTGGCCATAACAAAGCTAGAGTTTTGACTTGCTCCGTGAATCTTAAAAGGCCATTTTCACAATGGTATCATTTACTGACTACCAGAATATCGTTCAGTGTTTTTGTTTTTTCATGTTAATTAGGACTATTTAACAACTATTCACCGATGAGGTGAAAAGTTGTTTTATTACATACTAAAACAGTTAGATAATATAGCACGAAAATGATGATTTTTAACTCATTTATTCCTGTTAACTTTTACAATTTTCGCACGCAAATTGCTTGATGGAGGGGGATAGCACTTGCTACCCCTCATTTATATTAAGGCCTGGGTCAGTTACGGTACATCCAAAAACTAAGCAATGCTAAGGGGTGTGGTCTATCTCATAAAGTATGGAACATATTGATATGAAACTTGGCGAAAGGCTTAAATTTGATACAAAGATTAATTTTGATAAGAAGTTGTCACGAAAAGAGTCACGCAGCTGATTAAGGTATCAAATTTCCATGTTTTTCTTTAGGCTAACTGCAGGAGAACGTAAACCACTCTGACTGACAAAATATCGTTTGGATATTTTTAAGTGCGCAAAGTCATACACGAAACTAACTGGAAGGCGTGTCCAGGTCACGTGACGATTGAAATGTCACGATTTTGTTGTCACGTAATAATCAGAAATCAGTCATACCGCGTAGGTGGACCACGTTTCCAGTTACATTTGGAAAGTACCTTAAAGGGGTAGAAATAATGCCACTTAAAACTCTCAGGAAACACAATTTTTCCTTGTCTGCAAGAGCACTGAAGGAACAAATCGGAAGTAAAACCTCAATTGGTCACGTGATAGGTTGGCATAGAAACATCAACGTCAAAAAGGACTGTCTCAACAAGTCGAATGCCGTTGCCAAGTCTCATACTTATGGCATGTTTCATTTTCAAGATAGACCACCCCCTTACTCTTTTGATAAAATAGGGGCAGAGACAGTCCTTAATATACCTGAGCCCGAGTTTCAGTAGTCAATCAGAGCTCTGTGGCGGCCATTTAGCCGCCATCTTGGTTTTTACTAAAAATTCAAATTTGTCGGGAAAATGCGGAAATTGCAAATATTGTTGGCTAGAGTTGTAAAATATGATACAATTAAAAGTTTACCTTCTTTTGGTATCGTTTTATGTTTTCTTTTTTCATCGAAAATAGGTGAAAAACATACATTTTTATTCAAAAAGGTTTTACCTGATGTCATATATCATTACCATAGCAACCGATTGTCGCCATGAGCTAACAATAAATGAGCTAACAACAAATGGTCTTAAAAACATCGGAGAAAAACTCTAAGCGGCTTAGCATCCGCCCCCTCCCCCTTGTACGTCCGAGGGTTTTAATATAGCAGTAATTAATAACGACAATCTGACTAAGATCATCTGGATTTTCATTGCCCAGTTTACAACAGTTACATAAGGGAAACACTCTTTCAGATATTTCGGACCCAAACTTTGAAGTAAGCTCTCGAATTAATTACTAGGTAATTGTAGTAGGTCTTTTGTAATAGTTTGCACTCTTTACTTCTTTTAAACGTGCAAATATGTTTATGTTAACTTTTACCATTCAACATTAGTTATTTGTATTAAGTGTCTTCTATTAGAAGAAGGAGTTTTTTTCGAACTCGGCTACACTTTCTCGACAAAGAAATAAAGTTATTATTATTATTATAAAACCGGAAATATAAATACAGCTACTATAACGAAAGTTTCAAATGTTTTTTTTTTTTTTTTTTTTTTTAAGTAACCACGTTGTATTACTAATTTCAGATACGTTATGGCGGAAAACAATTCATATGAATTACAGGTGATTTTGAGATCAAAAGAAGACGGAAACACAGGTAAGTAAATAAACAATATGGTGCAATTATCAAGAAAAAATGAAAGGGTGCGCCAACAAAATGGAATTCATGAGCGAACAAACAAGCCAATATTAAGCAAATGAGTGAACTGGAGCAAATGATTGTATGAACGAATGAACAAATGATTGAACTGGTAAATTAGCAAATAAGCAAATGAAAATGAGCCATTATGAGTTAATAGGTAAATGAGAACATGAGCAACCAAACGAGTGAGCGAATGAACGATAAACGCGACAACTGTACTTATATTCTTTATATGATCGTCCATTTTCTTAACTGTAATTTATTTTCTAATAGCGGAAAGTTCCGGCAAAGCAGGATATATCACTGGTAGACAAAAGGACGGGTGAGCAGGAAAACGCTTGGTTGATTTAATAGCAATGAATGTTTTAGTGTAAGCCAGAAAATAGTTTTCTCGTGGTTCAAAGATTTAGATCAGAAGATCCCTAGTCAACTGAAAAAAAATTCTGCTGGGTGTTAAATTATTGAGAACATCACGATTACTAACATATTAACGAGTGATATTCATTTTTAACGATACATTCGTTTTTTGACAGCAGTTTTAGTGATAGTTTCCATGCGCTTTCATGATCTTCTCTTACGTAATTCCCGGGACAGTTCGCTGATGTGATATGATAGTTTTCGTACTTTTTCTTAGTGTATAATTTTGTTTTCAGACAGCACTTAAGAGAGTGTCCACCAGAAAACCAGGCAGAACCAGGCAGGAGGTGATAATACTCAAATCACCGATTTCGCTCAAACTTGGCACAAAGGTTTAGAGTCATGAGTAATACATGTACCAAAATATAAGCTCAACATTTTTTATTCTATATGAGTTGTAGGGTCCCCCCCCAAAAAAAATGGCCATTTGGTACAAATTTATGCATATTAATTAGGTAAATTTAGTCGAGTGGTAAGACAACAAAAATAGCAGCCTGGGAATAAAAACTACTAAATCGTATTCTTCATTGATCAGTCTTGTAGCAAAATGTGTTATTGGAATCAGTTGCTTTGATTTGTTGCTTTCCCAATACCATAAGTGAAGGGCATGTTTGGTCATTTTCACAAGGCGCCAAAATTAGGTCATTTTAGATCTTAATATCTCCCATGGGCAACAAGCCAACAACGTAGTTTTAATACTAGAAGTAAGAAGTATCTTTGTGCTTACGAAAAATATAATAAAAATTTTGAGCAACTAAATAGCTTTTTAGGATGAAGGAATTTTTGCACCTCACTCAACAATTTATACGTTTTTCTGGCGATTTCATCAAAATTCGGTAATTAAAAAACGTGGTTTAATTTTAATGAAATTGTAAGAAAAAGACAGCAAATGTTCAGCATCATTCTGCTTATGACAATCCTAGAATCAGCGGGAAAAGCTTTTTGAAGCACATTTCATGAAGTTTGTAAATGAGTGTTTCATCTGTCTTACTTCATTTTCAGTGCAGAAAAACAATGGGACACTTCTCTCTACAATAACTGTTAATTTTACTTTCAGGCACAATAAGGGACACACAAAAAAGCAAAGGCTAATACATAAATGTCGTGTAAGTGCTTCGGACTCATTGTTTGGGTCCATTGCGATCCGGCCAAATCCAGTAAAGGTATTTTAAAAAAAAGTTCGATCTCTTAATTCAGCTCTTCGTCGATATAATCGTGCAGTTCATCGCTGTTGTCTTTGCTATGAGAATATTAATTGACACCTTGTTGTAATAGCTCCAATTTATGCCCGTAAGAGTGAGACAAATAAGTTTGAAAACCACAGGAGAACAATAAACGCCATCGAAAACTGACAACATAATGTTCGCCAAAGTTAAATTTTTGAGCCAGCGTTGTGGTCAGTATGGACAATGGACTACCGAATTACCGGATCGACGGACAACTCGTGCGGACCACAGACTACGCAAAATATAACGGATAACTTGGTGTAAAACGCATACAGGATATAAGATTTGGAATGATTAATTTTTACAGCCGATTGTCAAACATTGATTATTTAGAACTGCAGAAAACAGTCCATAATTTAAGATTTGTGACCAGAAAATTCAATACTAAAGAGTCTGGAAAATCGAATGATTCCTTGGCAGCTATAAAATAATTCGACATTTGTCTTGTGTTTCTTGTTGTTGTTGTTTTTTTTTTTGCTTGTTTTTTTATTATTATTATTTTTTCATTTCGATTTGAGGGTGAAACATAGTATGAGCCCTTGGTGGATCTAGACTAGCTCATAAGGTAGGAGACAGAAGTAAACATTCTCTGCCATTTTGAAGGCTAAGCTCCGCAATATAAAACATAGAGCCAGGACTATGGACCACGGATTAGGGGCTATGGATTACGGACTATGAACTACAGATTACAAACTAGCAGATTTAAAAAAAAGCATTTTTAAAAACTGGGCAAAATAATATACTGCTAATTGTTATGTAATCGAGAATAGTGGATGTCTGTATTAATTTGGACTAGATTAGAAAGAGATAAACCTCTCTAGAAAGTTCTTCCGGGGCGGGGGAGGGGTGTATCAATACCGCAGTTAACGGAAGTCAGAGCCAACAAAATACTGGTTGAAATTCGGCTTGTGATAAGGTTTCTATAAAATAATATATATGCTTATCCTGATTGTGGCATTAGGCCAAGAAAAGATACCCCGTTTAAGACAAAAAGTGATGGAATCGAGACCCCGTTAAAGACAAGAACCCCATTTGTAGTTACGTACCCTGTCGAGCCGCACGTCTCCGTTAAGGCCAAGTAAGGGATCGGTAGGAAAGTTATACTACAACTATGTTACTACATAATATTTAAAAGCATCTAGTTAGTTATATTTAAAAATAAATCAAAACCTGTATATTATTTACTGCGCATGAGACATGATCGGCTCAACTCAAACCTTCAGGCATGGAAACAGATAACTTTTAATTAAGTTGATTGCCTTTTGAATGATTCGTCGAAAGGGGGGGGGGGGGGGGGGGGAGTAGTTGCAACTCCTCCCTTGGGTTTTTGCGCTTTTACAGTATTCCGGAAATATATTATCTGTAATGGATAGTATGTGATGTGCTCTACAAGATAAGATAAATATTTTGGGTTATGGCGCTACTAAAAATTCAAATTTCTCGGAAAAATGCAGAAATTGCAAATAGTTTCTGTTAGAGTTGTAAAATATGAAACATTAAGCATTTTGCTACTTTTGGTAGCAAAAGACAAACAAAAGATAACTGTCATCAAGGAATCCTCCGATTTCCCAGACTAGACTGGGGCGATTTTCGCAAAAGTAAACTTCTAGCGGCAAATTCGAGGAAAAGTTGGTAAACAAACCTTTCTAAGTGAAAATTATGCGCTGAACACGAAAATCTTGTTTACCAAGCTTGATTCGGCCATTTAAGCCTCCAAATCAGTCATTTGTATTGGCTTACACAATTCAAGACATAAAAGCGAGGCTAAATGCCCTATCTCCTTACAAAACACTCTTACACGGTTTAAATCTAATGTATATCAGCAGATGTTACATAAAGTATGTTTTTAAAAAGCATTTTGTGTTTACTACACGTTGGCCACGTGATCATCCTGAAACGCATGTCGATACTGGTTGTACAAATTGCATAGGAATTGAAGTCATTGACTAAAATCCTGGATGATATCAGGCTCCCACAGGTCGCTGGCACGTTCAGCATGTCTTGATGTAAGTATCCTCAGAAATCTCCTGCGACAGTATTATTCTTGATATTTAACATCTGCCCCGTCCTACAGAATGAGAGAAACTGTTCTTTTCTCTGGAAAGGATTTTAATCGAATAGACGTAACATTTGACAGATACAGAGAAACATCAACCAGAAAGAAGCGTTCCAGAGGTCATGCACCAATTAGAAGAGTAATTGAAGATGGCACCGTTCCTTTGCCTAAGCACTGGTCTAACTTTCTCGCTCTTGACGACAATAAAGTAGATTAAGAACGCTTCCTTTCAGAAAAGCTTCTTGCAGGAGCCCCAGTTGATAAACTCATCATTGTTGGCGGCGGATTCAAGGAAGAAGATACAGTCAAGTGTTCCCGCCCAAACATCGACACCAGCGCTCTTAAAGGTTTCCATGAAGAGGCCGACACTCGAAAAATTCTCCACTGTGTACACTCAAATGCAGAATGCATTGTCGTCGCAAGTCAAGACACGGACGTATTTCTCCTTCTAGTTTCGCACCTGGATAGAATGAGATGCAAGCAGTTGTGGATGAGAGCTGGAACGTCTAAGAAGCCAAAGTATCTGCCAATCCATACAATTCGAGACAATCTGAAGCAAACAATACCTGAGGTGGAAAGCATTCTCTCCTTTCACGCAATAACGGGCTGTGATACTGTCTCCTACTTCGCTGGCCATAGCAAGAAAACGTTATGGAAGACGTTCACAGAACACCACATGCTGCGGAGAAACCTAGGAAGTGGCGATCTGGACAGTTCCACAGTGACGTCCGTTGAAAAGTTTATTTGCGAATTTACAGTTTAACCGAGGTGGAGAGTTATAATGATGCGCGCGCAACGTTGTTTTCTAGATGCCGGTCACCAGAAGCTCTTCCTCCGTCGAGCTATGCAGTGCGATGGCATATTCAAAGGGAGTACTACCAAGCAATGATCTGGAAACAAGCCCATGTTCCACATCCCACAATTCCCCTTCCAGAGGGCTCGGGTTGGACTAGGCTATATGGAAAGCTAGTGCCAAAGCTGATGTCTCTTGCCCCCGTACCTCAAAGCTGCGATGAGATGGTTAACTGTGGCTCAAATCAGAATGTAATTCAAGGAAGTGTAGCTGCCGGCGTGTTGGACTGCCATGCACAGGAGCATGCAAATGCAGACGTACTACAGACAGCTGCTGCCAAAATAATGCCAATATTATCGGAAACCAAGAGCAGTAAATGGTACGATACAGTAAAATGGTTTAGCATCTTTGAGCATTTTTTATTTTTTTTTTAATATCTGATGAAAAATTCCACTTTCACAAATATTTCGGCGAAATCGTCAAATGTGTTGCACTCCGAAGGTCTTCCAAGAGCCATGACTAATGCCTGACCATCTACTATCAATGTCGATCGTCCTGCGACTGATGTGACCCGAGGACGTTCCAATCCTCTTGACAGTAGTTCTATCATTACTGACTTATTTCCAGTGCGCAGCTGGCTGTTTGTATCTGCGATAGCGAGGGGAACTGTAGTTAATTCATGGCTAAGGATTTGCGGCAAATCTACTTTCCTGTCAGCATCATACGCTGTAATGATGCGTTGAAGAATACTTCTGTCAGCTATGATGGCAGCAGACTTCTCATTCTTTTTTTTTTTCGGCTTCATAAAGAGAAAAAATGTGATCGCTTTATTTTTGAGCAAAGGATCCCTGAGCTTCTTATGATTTCCATCTTCTTCCGGTACCATAAGCCTTTCCTTCACAAAGGTCGCAAGCTCATCCTGCCCAAGGCTGTTAGCTTGAAGTAGAGACTCTTCTATTTACGTCGTTGCCATGTCTTTGGTGACTATGTTCTGCAACCTTTCAGGTACCGTTGGCTGTTCGTTTACATTGAAAATGTTTACTTGATGCGGACTATATCCATGTACTGCAACCAGAAGTGAAATTAGGATTCTTTCCCTTCTTCACGGCGATGAATGATGAAAGTACAATCTAGGTTGCGGTATCTATCAGATGCCAGCAGGTCAAGCAAGTCCACTCTCTCTCGTCATTGGACTGGATAGAGTTCTAAAGACTTTGGATCAGTTCGTTGTCGTTCTCTTCTATGTAGACTAAAACTTGCGGCAAAAGCAGTTGCCACATTGCTTGAAGAGCAATCTTGTGAACTCGAGTAGCCTTGTTGTAGTCTCGTTGAGGTCTTGGTCGCTTGTCTGAATTTTAAAATGTCTTTTGTCGGTGTTTTATCAATGTTTCACGTTGCTGTCGATCGGGAATTAAACAAACACTTGTCTTTTGTCGCGATTTCATTTTACGTGCTGTCGCTACTTTTTGGGTCATGTCGCCTGTCGGAATTTACCCTGGCAGGGCCTCCTTGTAGTCGAGTGCGCGCTCTACGGTTCGTGGACCCAAGATACCGCTCTCTATCCAGATGGTCGGAAGCTTATTTGAAGAACCTAGTGATTTTCTTAATCTACTTATCTTACCCTTATCAGTATACTGTGCATAGCAGCACTTGTGCCAGTGTAATTCTTCTGCTTGGTTCGTGTCAGTCGCATTTAAGATTCTGTCAATTGTTTCTGTGTTGGCAGTGTCTCTCAATTTTCTTCGCTCGCCAAATGATTCCTTCAATGAACGCAAACCTTGCTCTGTTGCACTGAAATGGATATCCTTTTTTGACTCCTGGCATATAATACATTCACTTGGAGAAGGCATAGGCGCGGATCTTTTTGAACTCGCCCGTTCTTCCATGATTTACATGCTACCTTTCTGTTAACGCCATCTACTATGGAGTTCTCGCAGTCAACTAGTTCGAATTAGAAGTCAGGCAATTTTGCTTTGGCCGACCGAAACAGTAACGCGGGAGATGTAACTTACACCTTTTGAATGAAACTAAGCTATTAATGAATGAAGCAAAAAATCAGAACTTACTGATTTTTCAACTTTAGAAGTCTTAAATTTGGCGGCTTAAAATGTGTTTGTTTCTCCATTCCGATCCGTTTATTCAATTTTGCTATTACAGCGCGATTCCACCACGCACCAGACCGTAAAGAATTTGAATGGGTTTTTGCTGTACGCGTGGCCGAATAAATAAGTAAAATAAAACAATGCAATTTTTTAAAAATTCGTTTTTCATCAAATCAGAAGGTACAAGTTAAAGAGGAACTTTAGAGTTAAATGTTAAAGCTCAAATTTTAAAGAAAGAAGTATTTTCTTAATTCAACTTACGGTAGCCATGGAAGACGTATATAATGAAACAAATGAGGCCTAGAGACGACAATTTTCAATCTGCCGTGTCTAAATTGAGCAGCCACTATAAAATAATATTTTAAAGACTGAGAAAATTATAATAAACCGTATTGAAAAAAAAAAATTGTTTCGAAACTAGTTTTTGAAACAGCAAAACAGTTTGGCCTCGTTTCCATGCCCGATATTTGGTTCCGTATATTTAAAGCCAGATTTTGAGAATAATACTGAAAATCAAGCTTGGTAAACAAGATATTCGTGTTCAGCGCATAATTTTCACTTAGAAAAGTATGTTTACCAACTTTTCCTCGAGTTTGCCGCTAGAAGTTTTAAAAGCAGCCTTTTCTTAAAAGTTGTCCCAGTCTAGACTCTTTGGTATTGAATTTTACCAGTCACAAATCTTTATTTCTAAAGTTCGAAAAAATCAATGTTTAAAAATCGACTGTAAAAATTAACGACTCGCGTGAATTAAGGCATGGCTCCTTGTGTAATATTGGGTTTTCATCATTTTTTCTAGCTTTATTCAGCGACCCCTAGTATTTGATCTTATAATTATGCACTAAGAAACAAAACCATTTTTGGATGATACCCTGTGTCTGTTGGGGTCACATGACCAGCCACGCCCTAAATTATGCAACATTTGGAATTTTAAGATTACGGCATGGAAATTCAATTAAAAACTCCCGTTTTTCCTTCCTTAGTCTTCAATTTACAGAGTGATAGGTCACATTAAACGGGGAATTTCGAAAACTGTTATTGCTGCATAATTATTCATTGTTTTCCTCTAGTCCCAGTCCCCCTCTAAAATTAAAACGTTATAGTTTACAGAAAACAAATAACTTTAGAAAACCCCGATTAGTTCCATAAACCCTGTACTAATGGACATTGATAGAAAACAAATTAAGTAGAAAAATATTTTTGCAAAATCTCGTAAATTTGGATCGAAAAAAATTGCTAAAAATTGGGCGTGGCAAGTCACGTGACGTAGCAAGTCCATTCATGTAAGCGAAAAACAATATTTTTCAACAATTAAAAGCCTCTTAGAAAGTTTAAAGTCAATAAATCAAATATGTTTTAAAATAAACCACCCCCTTTAAATCGAACGAGACTCATTCCTTAATTCACCCGAGGAGTCCAAATCTTATATGCTGCATGCGTTTTACACCAAATTATCCGTTATATTATGCGTAGTCCGTGGTCCGTCGATCCGGTAATTCCTTAGTCCGTTGTCCATACTGACCACAACACAGGCTCAAAAATTTAACTTCAAAATGGCGGAGAATGTTTCCAAACATTATGTTCACACTTTTCGATGGCTTTTACGGTTCTGCTGTGGTTTACAACTTATTTGTCTCACTCTTACGGGCATAAATTGGAGCTATTACAACAAGGTATCGATGAATATTCTCATAGCAAAGTCAACAGCGATGAACTGCACGATAAATATCGACGAAGAGTTGAATAAGAGATCGAACTTTTTAAAAATATACTGGATTTGGCCGGATAGCAATGGACCCTAACAATGAGTCCGAAGCACTTAAACGACATGTATGTATCAGCCTTTGTTTTTTTGTGTCCCTTATTGTGCCTGAAAGTAAAATTCAGAGTTATTGTGGTGTATTGTCCCATTGTTTTTCGCAATGAAAATGAAGAAAGACAGATGAAACCCTTATTTACAAACTTCATGAAATGTGCTTCAAAAGTTCTTCCCGCTAATTCTAGGATTGTTATAAGCAGAATGATGCTTAGCTGAACATTTGCTGTCTTTTTCTTACAATTTCATTAAAATTAAACCACGTTTTTTAATTACCGAATTTTGATGAAATCGCCAGAAAAACGTATAAATTGTTGAGTGAGGTGCAAAAATTCCTTCATACTAAAAAAGCTATTTAGTTGCCCAAAAATTTTATTATATTTTTTCGTAAGCATAAAGATACTTCTTACTTCTAGTATTAAAACTACGTCGTTCGCTTGTTGCCCATTGAAGATATTAAGATCTAAAATGACCTAATTTTGGCGTCTCGTGAAAATGACCAAACATGCCCTTCACTTATGGTATTGGGAAAGCAACAAATCAAAGCAACTGATTCCAATAACACATTTTGCTACAAGGCCGATCAATGAAGAATACAATTTGGTAGTTTTTATTCCCAGGCTGCTATTTTTGTTGTCTTACCACTCGACTAAATTTACCTAATTAATATGCATAAATTTGTACCAAATGGCCATTTCTCGGGGGGGGGGGGGGGGGGGGGGACCCTACAACTCAGAGAGAATAAAAAATTTTGACCTTATATTTTGGTACATGTATCTACTCATGACCCTCAACCTTTGTGCCAAGTTTGAGTGAAATCGGCGATTTGAGTATTATCACCTCCTGCCTGGTCCTATGGTGGACACTCTCTTAACTTTGTTTTTCTTTTTATTTGTGTCATTGTTTTTTTCCAATGCATTTCATCCAGAAGAAATTACTGATACGCTGTTCAGGTGTTTGAAGTCGTCTCAGATAGTAAATTTTACATAATGTGATAATTTTTACCCACAGATGAAAACCATGTTTGATAAACATACTTTTTAGATTTTCAGGTCGCGTTCACAACGCGCGTCAGCGTTTTCATCTCCGTTGACGAGCCGTTTTCGAAACCTCGCGTCGTCATTCCTAAATCTGCCTACTGTTTTAATGCAGCTTTCGTATTGTAGTTTCCCTTTATCCACAGCCGGAGATTGAACTTGTACAAGACACAAACGCGGAAGTTATATATTAAACTAAAAATGTAAAATGTACATGTTTAGTTTTTTTTTTTTTTTTTTTTTTTTATATATGTGTTTATACACCTAATCGAAGTAACGTTGTCGTAAAAAAAAGCATCAACCATAGCAGATAAGCATTGTTAACATCCATTTGTTGGTGATATAGATCTATTCATATATATATAAAAAGTTTTTCCAGGGGATGATTTAGGGCAAAGCTTGTTATACGCAATCGCCTGAGAACGTACACAACAATTTGTTTCCGTTACCCAGAAAACCATTCAGTAGTATCGTTCATTGCGGTTTTATTCTTTTCACCCGATAACGTTTCTTAGTTGTATACACCTGATTGAAAAAATGTTATTGGGTAGTATAAACCTTTGACTATACGACGGTTTTCCGGGAAGCAGACATTTTTGCCATAAGTAAAAGTTTCGAAATCTATTTAAAAATACAATATATAAAAGCAAACGCAAGCGTATGAAGTGGGAGTAAAGATGACTTCCAATGGCCATCATATTGGATTTGCTGGACCGGTATAGGTATGGAAAGGTGCTAAAATGATCTTAAAAATATAAACATTTCTATAAGAATGTTTTAAAAAAAATCGTTTGAACGTTACTTTAAGAAGCAAATTCCAAATATGGGTATACAAAGGAAGTAAGGAACACGTCACATTTCATGAACAAATATTGGCACGTTAAAAATATTTTCAGATGAATTTCAGAAATCGTTGCGAGGTTTGGTCTATATTGGTTAAAAGCTTCTAAAGTTATACACAATCAAACTCAGAGAGAGCACCCCACCCCTTCGGTCTGAATAGAGTTAGGACAGAAACCAAAATATACCGATATTTCTGCCATTATATCAAATGGTGATTCCTAGGCTTGTCTATGTTATAGGAGTGATGGTCAGGAAGAATACGCTGGACATCAGCAAAAAGATTCAGGAGAAAATGATGGGAAAAGTACAGAATCAGACGGTGATGACGACGACGAAAGTGGCAATTTAGACAATGGTATGATTGATAACACAAAATAAGGCAGCAGGGTTCATTTTCCAAAAAGAGAAGGGATCAAATTTTATACCCAGAAGCTCGGAATAATTTCTTAAATTAATTTATAATTCACATGCCTACAACCGGCGACAAAATTGTTGAGACACTGGTTTACGAGGGTGTGTTTTTGGAAAATATAGCATGCACCCTATGTCCCCACCCCTTCCCCTCAACCAAAGTTGCGTTTGTGGTTGCTTGCAGACTTCTTGACCAGCGGTACAACGTACAACATTGGATAGGGAGTGGGGGGGGGGGGGATGTACTTGGTGTATCCCTTATTATTTTGTATTTAAACACAGTTTTTATTTCAGTAGAAAAAGAAGATAAAAACAGCAGAATGGGGAATCGAACCCGGGCCGTATGATCTACTCCACTATCCACTACACCACCGAGGACTAGCTGCCGAAAATTGTAATTTTTAAGGGATATGAGATAATATGCTGCTAGCCCGGACCATATATAAGAAATAACCCTTTCGATACACTGGAAATACTGGAATCAGTGCTTAACCCTAAATAATAAAATCAGTGCTTCAACCCTAGATACTGTAATCCGACCCTAAATTACACTGCAATATATACCTCTTACTAACCTCGTTTTCTCGGGCCGTACTGTAAATTACGGCCCTTGTTTTTCCCCTTCGACGACGGAAACCTGACATAAGGTAGTTTTCTTTGAAAAGGATTCTTAGTTACTGGCGAAGACAAGTGCGGAAAAGAAGAATGAAAACGCCGCGATAAAATCGCCAAAACAAACGTGTTTGTCAAACGGGAAAATGTGGCAGCACTTCGGTCTACAGCGATGAACGAAGAAACTCTCAAACTTCTAAAAGGACACTGAAAATATCTCGTCATCAAATACTGCAAGTTGTTTTTGGCTTTTTGTGTGCTTTAGTGGCTTCATGCCGAACTTTGTGCATGGATGAGTTTGAATTTCAATCGCACCTGACAAATTTTTAGCGTGAGCTGCAGCAAGAGCGTATTTAGAAATACGCAAAATTGTTTTCATGGACTCCACTACAAGGACAAAAATTTCGCTGAGGAATCAAGGTACACTTTTAGCGTAATTTTGTAGCTTCAAGTCTGTTCTTATTAGAGCCACTGCCACAAACGATAACTCTGAACTTAAGTTTATACCCAGACAAAAACTAGATCAAACTAAGTTAAGACTTAATTTAAGCTTATATGATACAGTTTGCCGATGGAAGTCGTTTCAAGTTGTTTTGCAGCTTTATGATTTTCATAGAGACGTCTTCTTACGAAGAAGGACTGTTTTGTTAATGCTTAATTAAATTGTTAGAGTTAAACGAATTTGCCATGTTACTCGAGTTTTTATAACTTACAGCCTAAAAGCTAAATACCAAAACAAAAAAGCTTACTCGAGAAAATTGTCAATGCTTTTTTATTCGCAGCTAATCAGTTTTTTGCTAAAGTTAGATTTTAATTTCATCGGAGAGTTTTTGTAACCTGGCATGTTAACCCACTTAGCTCCAAACGTTTCCTCTGGATAATTTTTAATGTAGAAAACAACTTTTGTAAGCGTGTGTTAGGCCCGATGCTGGGACTCTCAAATTTAGCGGGCCGTTCTGAAAAATACGGCCCGCTAAATTGACCAATCACAGCGCGCGTACTAACTAAGAGATATAATAAATCTAAACACATTACAATAAGGGATACATGAAGTATCATACATTATGATCAGGGATACACCAAGTACCTAGGGTGGGGGGATGGAGATACGTTTTGCAGAGAAAGTTATTGTATGAGTTTCCAAAAACGGAGAAAAAGTCCAGTTCAGACAGTGTCTCAAGTAATTTTGACGCCGATTGTATTTGTTTAAACCTAGGTGGGGTTGCCTTATTAGGAGTTGTGAGATGGTCATAACCATTTAGATTATTAGATGAGACCGCTTCTTGTTAACGGGGATGAAAAATATTACGTTTGTACATTCTTGTTGTTTTTTTAAGGTAAAAATGAGCTTTTGTATTCCAAGTTCAGCTACAAATGAGCTTTCGAATTCCAAGTTCATGTGAAACCCAAAAACAACGTTGGATGGTCATGAACCGTTGAGATTGTTACATTTCACCGTTTTTTGTTTAGGGGATGAAAAATATTACGTTTGTAGGTTATTGTGTTTTTTAAAGTTACAAATGAGGGTTTCCGTTCTAAATATTTTGTTTGCTTTCATTAAAATAACAAAACGTTGGGATCACGTGCCATCTTAATTCGATCAATGATTTGGCTTTCACGTGCGGTGGTGAGTTTTCTATTTTAGAGTACAAATTCCCCTCGCAGAACAGAACGAAATCTCACCTTGCGGTAGTTGCTTTGCTAAGCTACAATCTTGGTCAGAAGTTTTGGGACACTTAACCTTTTTCCCCTCAAAGTGACTTTGTCGTTTCCTTCCCCTCCCCACCCCCAATACAATGTTGAGTTTTATGCATATAACCAAGCCACGATGTCTCAACTTTGTATTGGGGGGGAGGGGGTACTAGGAAATGGAACGATAGTTTCTCTCTTCGAAAGAAATTGTCATTGTGTAGTATTTTCTTTAGTGTCCCAAGGTATTCTGTCCACGATTGTCCGAGAGAGAATTTTGAAAGAGACAGGTCAGTCGCTTGAAAAAAAGTCTTTAGCAACATAAATAGAGAGTCGGTGGTGGCAGTAGGTGCCGCAAGTGATCATGAACGTAACTTCTATAGTTTTGGGTCACATAAAGCATAGTTTTTGGGTGTTTTTTAATTCAAATTTCAAGCATCGGGTTCCGTGAACTTTGTATAGATTGTTTTTGAGTCATAAGAAGCGCAAATATGGAACTGTTCTTATTACAGATGAAAAGCAGGTTGTCTATATGATGAAGAAGGGTGTTTTTCCAGTAGCAGTGCGATTGAAAAGGAAAAAAGACCCCTAAATGTTGAAAAAATACACATTTGTGTTCGCACCGGAAGTGCCGTGTGAACAGTTCCCCACTGAAATTCGACAGTGCTCACACGAATTTTCAAGCCGAACAACGGAAAATGCGCGCGTTTACTGATGTTTTCTATTGCAATATATGAGAAATAGTCTATTCAATGTAATTACATTCGAAACTATCGAACAGTTGATGAATTTGTCATTTTATCAACAGTGCTCCGTCATAACAAAGATGAGAACTATTTGATTTCTTGTTTACTTTAACGCTAATATGCTGGAGCACTGTTGAAAATAATGGAATAAAACCTGCAGTACTGATACAAACTACCTCGGTAAACAATTCTTCAAACAAGATTGAAACATTTTAAGTGCTTTCGTGGCTATCTTTCGGTGCTCGAGCAAGAGAAAAGAAGAAAATGCTGGTGGAGCACTGTTGCGGAGCACTGTTGTCGTTACTCATTAACTAATTACAGATGATGTGCGTGACTTTAAATCCGGTTTCAAATTTCCGGTAAGCTAGCATGTTAAATTGTGTTTCTAACAAAACGAAACTCTTTTAATTGAAGCCTGAATTTAGGCTCATAGAGAGAAAAAATAGTGACTCTTTATCTTTTTGGGGGATTCTTACAACAAAAATCCGTTTACAACCTTACCCATGTAGAACGTTTGCTTGGTCAAATAGGCATAACATTTATTGCAAATTCATCATTTCTCTTCTTAGAGTGATATGGTCATCACTGGCCATAAGGTCGACTTTAAAAAATAAAAGACCGATTGCATTATATCAAACCAAGACCTGTTTCCGTTACAATGTCACTTACATATAACTAACACACCCCTCCCCCCCCATATTTTGTTTTGTCACGTTTATTTTTATAATGCTAAACACCCTAACGCACATTTAAACCAGTACATCTTCACTTCAGTCACAATACTTTGTTATTTTCTAGCGAAAATGAGCAATTTAAACAAAAACACATTCCGACAATTTTGGTCAGAAGTTTTGGGACACTTAACCTTTTTCCCCTCAAAGTGACTTTGTCGTTACCTCCCCCTCCCCACCCCTAATACAATGTTGAGTTTTATGCATATAACCAAGCCACGATGTCTCAACTTTGTATTGGGGGGGAGGGGGGACTAGGAAATGGAACGATAGTTTCTCTCTTCGAAAAAAAAATGTCATTGTGTAGTATTTTCTTAAGTGTCCCAGGGTATTTTGTCCACGGTTGTAGTTCTGGTAAATAGTGGAAACTATTTCGAGGAGTAAAGAACAAGTCACTTCGAGTCACCACAAGTATTTGTAAACAAATATTCCGAAAATATCTCATTCGACTATATCTTCGTAAGCGTGATGACTCGTGGTTATTCGTTCTAGTTCTGGGAGATAACGAGGAATATTTTTAGGAGTAAAGAACAATTATTGAACGAGTCACCACGAGTCACCACAAGGAATTGTAAACAATTATCTCATTAAACTATTTCTTTGTATTGCGTGGTGACTCGTGGTTACTCGTACGATAGCGAAAGATGGGCGATTATCAGTGATTTGGACATATGTTCCCTTTGAAGTACTGTAAACTCTCAGTATTTTCTTTATTTATTTCCTTTCTCGATCAATGCTGGGATTAGAAATATTCTTCGTATTGCGTGGTGACTCGTGGTTACTCGTTTGAATTAAAAAAAACATGGGGATTATCAGTGATTTGGACATCTGTTTCCTTTGCATTACTTTAAACGTTCAGTATTTTATTTATTTATTTCTTCTTTTTCGATCAATGCTGGGATTAGAAATAGTTAGAGACACTAGGCGAAATGGTCTAATTTAAGTGTTTATTAAACTTGACTTAAATCTCGACTTAAATACAAGTTTAGTAAATTTAAGTTTAGGTTTAAGCAACTCAAAATTAATGCAGGTTTAATAAAAAAAGTGAACATAGCTTAAATCTAAATTGAGATTAAAGATACATTTAAAGAAACCTAAATGATGCTTAAAGGAGGCATTTATTGAAGTCAACTTTAACCCTATTCAGCCTTTTTTTTTTGAGTTTCTGAGCTTGAGGGGGGGGGGGGGTGGTTACTTTTAGAACATTAAGGCTATCACAATGAAACCTAGAGGGTATATAGTACGTCCAAAACTGTCTCCTTTGCGGTCTGCACAAAGGAACGATGACGTCATATGACGTAATTATTAGGTAACTAGTTATACGCCCACCATCTTGGATCCGCCATCTTGGATTTCTAAAATTTTTTAAAACCTCTTAAAAACGTCCAAATTAAATTCACTCAAAATTAATCAAAACCAAAAAATAAATGCTAAATGACGTAAAAAAAATAAAAGTTATAGCAATAAACATTGTTTTTCTTCATTCAAAGGTGTAAACATGCAAAACGTGGATGTCAAAATCTTGTTACCATGGAAACATCAAGTCACGTGATCCAAAATTGTCATAAATTGTAAACAGATAAATTTTAAGAAAAGTCGCAAAGTTTGATGGCGTTTGAATACATATTTTAATATGTATTCAAATATGTATGTATATAGGGTTAAAACCCTATTCGGCCTGGGCTTTTTTTGAGTTTCTGAGCCTGGGGGGGCACATTGTGCCCCCCTTCGTAACGTCAAGAACATTAAGGCTATGACAATGAAACCTAGAGGGTACATAGTACGTCCAAAACTGTCTCCTTTGCGGTCCGCATATAAAACGATGACGTCATATGACGTAGTTATTAGGTAATTAATTATGCGGCCGCCATCTTGGATCTGCCATCTTGGATTTCTGAATTTTTTCAAAACCTCTTAAAAACCGTCCAAATTCACCCAAAATTAATCAAAACCAATAAATAAACGCTAATTGACGTAAAAATATAAAAGTTACACCAATAAACATTGTTTTTCTTCATTCAAAGGTATAAATATGCAATTTTCAAAAAACATGGCTGTCAAAATCTTGTTGCCATGGAAACATCAAGTCACGTGATCAAAAAATTGTCATATGAAATTGTTGCCAGATAAATTTTAGAAAAAGTCACGAAGTTTGATGGCGTTTGCATACATATTATGGAAGTTATGAATGTTGAAAGTTAGCGCGGGCACTTTGTGCCCCCCCCCCCAGGCCGAATAGGGTTAAAGAAGTTATGAATGTTGAAAGTTAGCGCGGGCACTTTGTGCCCCTCTACCCCCCCCCCCCCCCCCCCCCCCCACCTCCTGTTCAGACAAAGTGCCGATTGTAGCTACGAATCACCGGATGTGTTCCGCATCATAATTATGTCATAACTATACATTCGTGCATACCTCCTTTCACTATTGCACTAAGATAACCAGTGGTAAACAGTATACTAATTTCTAGAAAGTGGTGTATACAGTAGATTTCAAACAAACAAGGTCTGGCTTACCTAACCGCGAAATACTGCTTAGGAAGAAACACCTCTTCAACGTTTATTGCTGTTGCCATTTGGCAAACGTTAGAGTACGATTGTGAAATAACCCGCGGATGTGTTCCACTTTCGAATAATTATTGTGGAAAGTTGTACACATTTCCCCTTCCTTTCATGATTTCGAGTTATCACCTCTTCTCATATTTATTACTTCGGGTTGAATGTTTTGCTGAAATTAATCTCTCTACTGGGTCTGTTCACTGTGCTCCTGACGAGAATGACAGACCTTCTGAGCAGATAAATAATTTCCATATTATCAATCTATGATGTGTATTAATAAGTTTTTAGTGAGCTCACTAAAAAAAATTGTAGTTTGTTTTTAATCAAAATGCTTGTGGCGTTTATTTAAAACACCTTCTTCAATTCATCTTCTTGCGTTTCTACATTTCACCTTTTCTTGGGGTCCTGTAGTTGCGCTTACATCCCATTCGTTATCTTCCATGCAATTTATATTTCCCTGTTTCTTCTGTCTTACTGTCCTCTCGGGCTCTAGGTCCTCATCTCCATTGTTCCGTGGTTCTGCATTTCTGTAATCGCGCAATTTGGCTTTGGCTGGAGTCTCGGGGTCCTATAATTTTGCATTCAGTCCCAAAAACAAACAAACTAGTAAAATCCGATTGTGTCAATTGTGTAGGTCATGTGTCAGGAATGTGACACATTGAACAACTGCGCACGCTTGACATTTTAGACACGGATTTTCCAGCTAATCAAACGATAACGTTTTTCCTAAAATGAGAAAGAATAGTGAGTCAAAGTCTAGTTTGTAAAGAGAGAAATAAAGAAAAACCCGCCGCATAGAGAATAGCTCATTTTCAAACCTTGCAACAAAATATTTTTTTTTTGTAAAAGTTTCAAGCTAACGTATCACTATACCCGTACTTGCATAACACAGTTTAAAACAATTCCCGCGCAAATGGTGACGCTGCATGGTCATGCAGTAACAAATTCAGACTGATTGGCGAATGGAATGGATTTTGCCAGATGTTCTCACACACCTATAAGTTCTTATACAGCCCTATGATGAGCCATGGCTGTTGTGCCAGTTTTGGACGCCGTCACCATTTACGAAAATCAACTTTCAAATAAATAAATAAATTTCCAGCATCCACTGGAAAGTTTATCCTTTCTTAATGAAACCCAAAGAACAAGAGGATCTAGATGGGGGAAAAGTCAAGCTTCCTGTGCTTGTTCTCATTAAAAAAGTTGTCAAAATATCAAAATGTTGGCTTCTATGCAGAACCCAAACGAAGTATTAAAATAGCGTGTGGCATATTTTTTTTAGTGGGATCTAACTTAGATTTCTGTGATTTTCTTTCAAGATAATTATCTGCAAAAACTGTCTTCCTTCAGTTAAATAACTGATTGACTCTGTTTTAGTAATGTGTTTTGAAAGTACAGTGTCATGCGAATGTTTTCGGTCCTTGAAAGAGAGTTTGTGGTTATTGTATCTTGTTTTGAAATCGTTCTCTGTCATTCCAATGTAAGTTTTCGTGTCACCGGAAGTTGTCGTGACTGTAGCTTCGTAGATAACGTTACTCGTGAGACATTCACCAACAAGAGGGCAGAGATCCTTATTTCTACAATTACACTTTCTTCTGTTTTCAACATCAGCACATTTATTCGGGATTTTTTGATTGTGGTTTTTGATTATGTTTGTCATGTTGGTTGTGCAGCTGTAGCTGACTTTAAGGTTGTTTCTGTTGAATATCTTGTGGAGTTTATGCGATTTTGGAAAGTGTTTGTCAATTAAATGGAGGAATGATTTTGCAACATTTGTTTGAACATTTTGGCTGTAGGGTGGATTAAATCAGATTATGTTCCTTGATCTGTTTCTGCTCTTATTGACTCCCTGTCTTTGATTTCTCACATACTGGATGTTTTCGTTGTATCCGCTGGACTTTAGAGCATCATTGTATAATTGTGAGGATTTGTTGAACTCGTTTGAGTCGCAAGCTAAATTTGATATCCTTGTGCTAGTTATTGAGGCTGGAATTTGCCTAATGATGGAGGGAGGGTGGTTGACTGCCCGCGATGTTTCCCTTGTAAACAAGAAATCTGAACTCGTTACAAAATGTCGCCACGAAAACAAGTTCTTGGCAACCAATCAGAAGAAGCGCCGCTCCAACCGTCCTTGGATTTGAAAATTTAGAACTTAAACTGACATCTGCTCGTGCGGAATTTTTTAGTCTGATGATCGCTTAGTGCGTGAAACTTGAGTTACAACTTTCCGTCCTTATATTTGTATTTTGCTCTGCATATCTATGCATAGAGCACTCATAGAACAAGTAAAACAGTCTATATATTGTTTATTCATTTATATATATATTAATAGTGTAAAACTGAACTGCATACAACATTGATAAATAATGTAGGACGTGAATTGTTTACTTCGGAAAGACATGACACGATGAAATTGATCATATGTCACGATCACGAGCGAAAAAGAAAAAAAAAACAAATCTGGACACTAAATCCATTGAGCCATCCAGGACTCACGGAGTTCTGAGGCATTTTACTACATGGGTCAAAAAATAATTCTCGGCCGCTCTCCGTTTGTCCTCTTGGCTCAAAATCCTAGGATAAAGAGTGCCTCAATATCAGATCACCTGGACCATTGAAGAATCAAACTACTACCGAAGAAATTGATGCTGTATATACTCACATGATTTGTCACAACACAGCTAACCAGTTCGCTATGATAATCTTGTAACCTCGTGGGTAGCATTTACCTGCGTGTTTCAATCTCATAATCCGAACATCATTAATTCTAACTTTGTAACCTCGGGGTAGCAAATATCTGAGTGCTACAATCTAATAATCATGTCTTATTACCTTTAGGAATTGCTTTCCTGCTAACGCTACTTGAAGGTCAACTTGAAGGTAAGAACTATTTATTTTGTAGGAAGGTTAAGGTCCACAGATTTATTGTACACCCAGCGGTTTCATAATCTTATCATCTTTCTTGCAACACGAATACAACAAGAATACTATGTATGTATGTATGTATGTATGTATGTATGTATGTATGTATGTATGTATGTATGTGTGTGTGTATGTATGTATGTATGTATGCACATTTATTTCTGTGGGAACATGTATCCTTAATATTGCTGGCGCATGGCACATCAAAAAGAAGATTCGCAAAAAAAAAATGAAAGATATCTCTAAAATTTTCACATTTGCTTTTATTACTTGAAAGATGAGTGCGTTCTGTTTATTGACATGTGGCTTGGGCAGCCCTGGTTCGCCAGCCCAAAAAGTAATATTGGAATTTACCATTAGGTTACGAGAAGCCACCAGATCTCGAAGAACTAATGCTATTGGCAGTAGAGCGAAATAAGTATCACGAAGTCCACGGAGTACTTACAGCAACGGCTCTCACGCAGTGTGGTCAAAACCCCTTGTTATTAGCGATAAAGGTTAGTGCGATAATGCCAAATGTTGTCTATCTTTTTTTAATTTTATATTAAATTAAGCACGCTTTATGATGCGTTTTTCAGTTTTGAGTGTTTTAAAATACAAGTTGTAAATCCGGCTCTGAGTTTTTTTTTCGGTACATTAGCGCATGCAAATTTATGCACGCATATTTTAGTTTATGTCGACGACTATATGGCTTTCAGCCATGAACTACATATCGCAAAATCCCTCCGTGTGTTGACTTGAGAAGCAAAAGAAAAAACTACAGCGTAGAATTGCATGTTTTCAAGACAATGCAAGGCGTTCATGGATGGATAGGACCGTTTGATATTGTATTCGCCGCCTATTCCTGTGGGATTTTTGTTCCGGCAAGTTTTGTGTTTTATATAACTTGCAATTTGCTTAGCGATCGAGCTTTGAAGTGTCGGCTACTGAATGTAGTGCAGGCTTTCTTTTTAACCCGTGAAGGCGCGCAAGCGTAATGAACGGGTTATCGGTAACGGTTTCTAATTCACTCACTCACTCATTCACTCACCTGCTCCTTCCATCAGCTGTAAACTTAGCGACGTAGTGCTTTGTTACGAATGCGTTTCGTAACAAGAACAACGTGAATCCAGCGATAACAATAACTACTTTGTTGTAAACGAATATAAACGACAATAAACTTAAAGATGTTTCGCATTTGGAGTCTTTAATGCAACACTAAAATCAATCTAAAAGGATTTTTCAACCGAGGAATGCGTTTTGATGCGTATCTACCATGAAATAACAAAATTTAGTCAATCCACGATAGTGTAGTGGTTTAAGCTTTTAGCTTAGTGCCAGGAGTGACAGTTGGGAGCCGGCCCTAGTTCAAGTCACGCTCAGGACCTTTTTTTTTCCTTCGGACTGGACATTAAATTATGAATGTGATGTACCTTATTTTTTTTTCGCATTCGTCAAAAATTATAATCCACATGAGTGAACCCTACAAGTACATTTATCACTTAGAATTTCTATATGAATGCAGTTTCAAATTGAGTTCTTGATCTTGAATTAGGGTTTACAGTAGGGTACCATAGTTCTCGATTTTATGTCATGCAGATTGTACATAAAGGACATAGAAAGTAGTTAAAAAATGTTTCCACATATATGTATATATTTCATTAGATATATATCATTAAATCAACTTTTAGCCTGATACTAAGAATTAAAATATCTACTAAAATGGGTCATGGTCACATACTGTCTAAAGGCCAGGCCTGTTTTGGCATTAAATTAATATACATGCCACCTTTCTACCATTCACAGGTGTATAATATATTTCTCATTAAATAAGAACCTATTTAAGAACCTGCGTAGCCTAAAATTCCACTAAGCACCATTTACATAAGAACCCGTTTAGGCTAAATTTGAAAAAATGGGTTCTTATAAGCGGGCAAGTACTGTATTGCGTTGCGCGTTAGCATCTCTTATTCACGGGTTGGCTCTTAGGAGCCTTTGATAAGACATAATTTTAAGCTTATTTTTCTCCGTAAAAGCACTCAAAACACTCGGGAATCAATGTTGCAATGAGATAAAGGTGCCAGAGTTCAAGCTGTGTACAGCTTCTTGTTGAAAAATGAAAATAGCACTTCCGTTCACAAGTTTTGGACCATATGCAAAAACAATGTTATAGACCCAGACTCTTCAAGCTATAATTTTTCCACCTGTTAATGTCATGACTGATTCCACTTGATTTCGTCGACACGTATGAGGTCAGGTAAGTGTTGAGAAATAACGAAAGAACTAGCGATAAGAAGTTTACTTGCTTGGTGCAAAAACAAACATATCTGTAGCTTTAAAACACTGTTATAACTGGAAATTTGAAGTGATATTTGGCCACCATTACTCATATAAGTCATACTCTGTGAGGTTTTAACTTTTTTTTCTACTGTTATTGGCTTTTTTTTTCAGATCGCTGAAAAGCTCCATGGTCGGATAAAACAGAACAAACCCGATAAATACGACTTCATAAATATGGTCAATCGCGTGGAAGAGTTTACAATGCGTTTCATGGATCCTTTAAAATATGAAGAAGAAGAACGTAAACGATTTTTCACGAATTCTGAAACAGATCTTATCTTGAAGACTGCAATCAAACTGAAGCAAAAAAAGGTAAATGGTTAAAGCACGGAATGTAAATGAGGACGCCTAAAGGCAAAATAAGATATAACCTGTCTTTAAGAGCGAAGGTAATTAGATTTAATTATCGAAATATGCATTAGTAAGAAAAGAAACCTAACGGAGTTCGTTTCAGTCAGCTTTTCAATCTAAGATCAGTTTAGCATTTTTCTTTTGATTGTGATTAATTTTGAATCAATTTTGGTGTTTCTCTGACATCATGGGAAACCAGATGGCGGCCATTCGGAGTCATTGCGCAAAAGCCGCTGCACATGACGTCATCACACCACGTGACCTACTTTAAACCTCGCACGTTCACGCAAACTTATTCCTCCAACTATGGTGCTATGGAAAGGGGGGAAGGGTGTACAATCTCCCCTTGGGTTCTTGTAGTGTTACAATATTTTGAAAATATTTTCCTTCAATGGATAGCCTGTGATGTGCTCTACAACATAAAGTAAATATTATGGGTCATGGCACTGCTGGCGGCCCGTGACGTCATCCAAAATAGCGGCAAAGATGGCCGCCATCTCGTATTTGACAAAAAAATTCAAATTTATCGGGAAAATGCTCGAATTCAATATATTTTTTGCTCTAGTAGTAAAATATGACATAATCAAACATTTTTGCTGCTTTTGGTAGCGTTTTATGTCTTTTCACCGAAAAAAGGCGTAAACATGCATGGTTATACAAAAATGGCTGGACCGTATGCTACTTATGACGTCATAATGTGTTTCAAGGATAAACGAAGACGTCATATACCAACACTTAGTGCTCTTGGAAAAATAGGACAAAATTTTAGGGTAGGGGAGGGAGGGGGGGGGGTTGGCATGCATCCCTACCCGCTTTGTACATCCGATGGTTAACTTAGACAGTTTTGGGCCAACGATAAACTCCCCAAGTTTCATAGCCATAGCTTTAATATTAAAGTTTCGGGGGAGGAGCGAAATCTTCCTCCCGATCCCAGAAGAAAAAATATACACCCGGTCTGGATATGATTAAATATGCCCCGATTTTGGAAGCCATTTTCAACGACATAATTCAACATGTGCATAATTAAAAAAAACTATATTCGTATTCTTAACTCTCGCAATTAGCTTGGGGTATTCATGGTCAATCCACGACAGCGTCGAAGTTTCTATACTTCCCGAAATATGGCGTTATAATATGATATTACAACGTGTTATATAATTTTGCCCCCCAGGGTGATCGCTATATACAGGTGTCCTTTAAACTCCACTGGAAGTTAATGAGTAACGTTTTTATGTGGAAATAATCACTTAATTTACATTTTATTGACAATAACAATTAACAGCAGCGTCCAAAATACGAAAAACGTCCCTTAAATGTGCGTAGTTATAAAATAAAAACAGGCTTAGCACAAATCCTGCTCGTCGCTAAAAGCATTTTAGCCCAGCTTTAGAATAGGTCTACCTCAAGTAATTGCCTGACAGATTTTTCTTTTAAGATCAAAATAAAGATGTATTAAACAGGCCTGTTGTTCTAAACGTTGTCGATTCTTTGATTTTAGAAAAAATCTCTAGCTGTGATACGGACAGGAGGAATTTACGCTTTCCAGAGCCGTTTAGAATACAGTATTTAGTTGTATGCCGTCGTTTGTTTGCTAGCTCTTGGCATATTATAATGTAATTTTTTTGGCTCACTTTTAAAGTGTTGCAAGATCAGTAGTAGCCGCGTAAGTAGGAATAAGTCGCTGCTTAGGATCAGTTCATTTCTCAGTCCTTAATGTGAGTGCAAGTCCGCGGTTAGCATAACTTGCGAGATAGTGTTTCTTCATCACGGCTAAAAGAGTCTAAGATCCAAATCTTTTGCGATAGTCATGGTCTATATTGGAATGATGGCATCTTGTAAATGAGCTGTTGAATAAGGATTGTCACGATTCGCTATTAGTTTGATCGTAATCCAATTTGGTGACCGTTATATACAGGTAAAAAATAATAAAATTGTGGATTCGGGAAGTCTAAAGGGTGACCGCGTCCGTTATACAAGCGACCGCTATATGCAGGTAAACTTTACAGTACATATAAGGCACAATTTTTGGGAAGTTGTTCGGTGACTGTTACAGGGTGGCCGCTATATACAGGGCCGTTATATACAGGTTTGACTGTACCTGTAGGTCTAATCGTGGATTTAGACATTGTAGTCATAGAGGACTTAAGGGCTCTTTTAGGTGCCACCAAATCAATAAAAGTCATGAGCAACAAAAGAATCACGAGTGTGAATGTAAATAATTTTCATGTTTATCTAGCGTATTTGTTCAAAATAGTCTTCATTTTACTGAGGGGAATCTTCAACTTGATTATATGAAGCGAACGAGGAAACGAATTTGGTTGCTACGGGTAAAATTTGTGAGGAGAGGTGGGGGTGGCCAATCTATTTATATTCAATCTATCTTGACTAGAGAGCCCTTTTACTTGGTTAATTTTTCTATTTTTTTGTATTCACAGTATTTTAGTAGCAATGACTTGTATGGCATTACAATTGTAATTATCTTATCAATCGAAATTTGGGAAAGATGTACGAAGGTTAAAAATATTTACTATCTTTATTTATTGACATTTAAACATAACTAAAATATATTGCAACGATTTTCATTTGGGATTAAAATTGATTTACTGGCAATGTTTTAAAACAGCCAATTTATTTGTGCAGTGTATATAACATAACATAAAATACTTTATTTAAGGTGGATATACACTTAGCTTGAGAGCTAGTTTACAGGTATTCCACCTAATAACTAATTAAAACCTAACAATTAAACAACACTAATATCGCAATACATCAGGTAAAACCACGGATTAAATACTAATTAAAACTAAAATTACAAATTTACTAATCCCCGAAATTTAACGATCTCATTCTGTTTACTATTTCATTGGTGCCCGCGTTTATTCTAATGTCATTTGCTAGTTCATTCCATTTCTTAGCTGCAAAATATCTCCATGACTTGAGTCCGTATTTAGTAGTGTTAACTTTGGGTAAAGATAAAACATATTCTTAGCGCCTGAAATTGTACTTAAATGAGCGTAAATTAATTTGACTCCTGATTGCCTGTGGTGCTTTGTTCGATATACTATTGTGTATTGTTAATAACATGTCTTGAATTCTTCGAGATTCCATGGAGGGTAGTCTTATCCTTTTGGATGTATGAGACAAAACAAGAACTTTGTGCATGTATGTGAATAAGTTCATTAAAAGCCTTCCAAGGGGTAAAAACGTGGCCCCGAAAACTGCCGACAGGAGACGTTCTGAACAGGGACAAGCAACTCGATTCCGCTTAAAAAAATACGACAAATTACGACAGCGACACAATAAACACTGAAAATAAACAGCGACTTCAGAAAGTTGTGCAATTTTCCAATAAAAGTTAAACATTATTGACCATATCGTCCACATCCAACCATATCAACACGCTACGGTCTGTTTTAATGATCTATTTGTTATTGAAACGTCTACCAACCTCGTTCCCAAGGCCCTTCTCTTCCTCTGTCTTGGAACGGACGTGCAGTTAGAGCAGACCCTAGACTCCCGGTATACACACATATCGGTGACCTTTGATTTTTGGCGCTCATTTATTTCAGTCATTCATTGTGTTCTGAATTCTGGTGATCTCTGGTGATCTTATATCGTCAAATAAGGGTCAATAAGTAACTCTTCCCGTACCACAAGTACACACACAGTCATGGAAAAACACAAGGAGGAAAAGATAAAAAGAAAAAAAGTAAAAAAAAAAAACAAAAAACAAAAACAAAAACGCAGAGGTCGACACAAATCACATAAGGCTCTTAAGGGTGGAAAAGGTAAGTCAATTCTTTTTATGGTCTTTTACGACTTCTTTGGGAAGGAACTTGATGAAGGTAACCATGAAGATTTATACATCAGTGGTCGCTTGCTACCCATGATTGTAAGTTCAGAAGATTACTCTGAAATCCGGGGGAAGGGGGGGGGGGTACTATGCAAATGTTTGGGCGGGGGTGTGCCCCTGGGACTCTGAGACCCTTGCCCTATACTAAACCATTTTAGCTGCATTTTGCAACCCTATTCTAGACTAAACACCGAAAAACCCTACCCTATCCTAGACCAAAGTTTCGAATGCTTTCTTTGTTATCAGTTACCAGAGGACAGTAAATGCGGAAAATGATACCCTATTCTAGACCAAAATTCTCTGATTACTTTACCCTATCCCAGACTAAACTGCCTGAAAACCATACCCTTCACAGCGGCACATATCTATATAGCTCATATATGGGAGTACCACCCCCCCCCCCGGGGGTTTGAAATACAATCATTGAAGACTTCGAAAATACAATTGAACCCCGCTATTTCCAATATCTCGCACTCTCATTAGACTCATATTTCGAAGGGAAATAGATTTGAGTTCCAGATTACAGGGAGTTCGTGAGGTTCAACTGGTATCAACTGCGGATCATCGCGATTCAGAATTAATTCTGACCAGAACTGTCAGTACTGTCGAGCAGAACCGGTTCAAAAACAAGCCAGGATCATCCAATTTTAATATTTGATGTGTGCCACAACGAATCGGAAAAATGTTTACGTTTATCCGCGTTTGTAGATCTTTATATATAAGACATATAAACATATTAGAATTAAAGAAGAAAAGAACTGATTAATGACCATGACCTATGACACCTATGGTGATTCTAAACGCACATGCATGTTGCCACTCATCGTCGCTACAATATCTGTCATTGATCGGTCAGAGTCCGTTCACGCATAATCGTTTATCATTTTTCATTGCTATTTTGAGACTTAAATTCAGTCAGGAAGTCAGGATAAAAAAGTGGATATCCTCAGAATTCCTATATTCTTAACAATATAATTGAGCAAGTATATATTTTTCCAACTTTAAATTCATTTTTAAGACCGTTTTGAGATTCGCTCTTTCTCGTTCAGTAAACTTCCGGAAACCGGACATTCCACAATGATAAAAAGGAAACTTTATTACGAAAGACATCGGAGCTGCCAGGCAAATACTCACTATCTTTTGCCTCAACTGGGTCTCAAGCTGTCGCAGTGCTATATTTTTCTGACTTTTCTGTCTTTTGTTGTAATCTTCACCGGATATGTTTCCGTCTTTCCTGCACGCCACAACCGTGGATCCGGAAAAAGGTGAAAAACGGTAATTTGAGTAGTATTTGAAGTTAAGTTTTGGAAGAATTGTTTAATTTTTTTGACTCGGAGTTTATTCTATAATGCTTTTTTAAATTTACGTGTGTGTTTTGTTATTTAAAATGGTTAAATTTCAATGTATATTTTTTTGCTTTTACTTTGCTATATCTTTGCTAATAAAGCTACGTTGAGCACTCTAGGGTAACCCTCATGTCCACGGCACGATTTGAATGCGATGAAGGTACGTTGAACACTAATGCAATGAAGCTACGTTGGGCACTCTAGCTTACTGACTGTCTTGTTTACGCCAGAATCCGAATGCCGTTAGTACGCCACACTCACTTCTTGATATTCGTCTTCTTTTTCTGCGCTACTGCACGTTTATTCGTATTAGCACTCAAATAATATCTTCTCAGTGAAGTCCGTAATAGTGCCTGAATGTCTGTCTTGAATCGAAACGCTCAAATCGCTTATAAAATTGTTGTTGAAATGCTTGCTTTGTCATTCAATTCAGAACAACAAAATTTTACTTGTACACGAATAGAACTGTAGAGAAAATTGCAGCAAACAAAAACTTCTACATTTGCACAAAATAATATAGTTGCATTGTTTCTTTGAAACACAAGAAACTATCGCGTTGGATTTCGTCGCGCTAATTATTAAAATTGAGAAATGGCGCTGTTAGTTGTCAACTTTAAGTAACACTCCACATAAGAACTATGGTAAACTTCATTGTTCGGCGGCATTGGCTCTTTCCCACATAGAATATCTTTGATTTCAAGAACAGGCACTTTCCTTCCTATGCGAATCATTACTTATCCTTCAGCCTCTCTGCCTCTTCTCCTAGTAAAGTCTTCATTTTTATCTCGTTAATGCGCGCATGTGCAAACGAGATATAGGTATGAGTAGAAAAAAGGGGATAAAAGTTGTTAACTTTTGTCCGGGGCATTAGTTCTTTATACAAACTATATAAGGGCATTAAGGATATGGTTGGTAATACCGGTTAGGATTTCAAGAAGGGCGTCGCATACCGCCACTAAACTTTTTGGGTAGTACCCCCGGACCTATTGTTAATTTCCCTAGGGAATTGACATGTCATATTAAATTTTTTTTTTTTTAAGTTTCGATATATAACGTTACGTATCAATCTTTCAAATTTGTTTTTAAGTGGATGTGTCCGAGACGGCTTAATTGATCTTTAAAGGTTCAAGAAATTTGTGTTTTTCTTGTTGAGGAAAGGAGTAATTAGTAAGTTAAATGCAGGCGGTGTTGGACACGGTCCACGTGACTTCATTCGTCCAATCACGCGTCACTTTAGTGATACTAATGGCGGCCGTCTTCACTCTTTTGTGTTGAGGTCTCCTCTCTGTTCTTGGATTGATTTCTCGTTTCATCGAACGTTTTAGTTTATCGTTTTCGGAGGGCCGAAAGAGAAATACCGTGGCAAGCTATAACCCAACTTGTAGCTTCAGGTGAGCATATTTTGTATCAAATTTGTTCAATGAAAACCATGTTGTCTTCAAAATCTTTGTTTACCACTAATGTGTGACACGGGTATTTAGTTTGCCCTTTCTTTGCATCGTTCGGTCAGTATTTGGATTTACTTTTGCACAGAATTAAAGTTTAATAGTTAAACTTTGAGAAAAGGTCGGGGACCCCACTGGGGCCCCGACGTTTTAGTGGTGAAAAATCGACTTGAAGTTGTAGCTTTTTTCGCGTTTGTCACGAATTATCTTGTAAGATTTCACCGGAGGTGATTGCGTGATTGATGCACGCAAACTTGCTTTATCGGGATAAGAACAAACTTTTTGGAACTCAGAATACTATTTTTCACTGATTCTTTATATCTAAAATACATATATTTTTTCTTCTAGGTATTTCAGGTTCTAAACGGCCCGAAGGCTCTTCGCTCCATGTACAAATATATTGTTTTGATTACTGAGTCAGCTTCCATGGAATGTTCCTGCTTTCTTTTCCTGCATGGCTTTATTCAGGGAAAAAATATATAATAATTTTTAAGTTGTGATCTCTCTGAATCTCTTACAGGAGTCATGATCTGGAGATGTTGCATGATTTTGTTCAGTATTTTAGTAATTTGCTGAGGGAGTTTTGGTAATGGTATGGGGATGCCTGTTGACATTTTTATGGTTAGATTACATCCCGGTATGTTAGGAAGGAACTTGATTCTAACATAGTGTTAAAGCATTTTTGCCATTTCAAGTGCTTTTAAAACTGTTAATTCATGTCCAGGGCCTCAAAATAAAATGTTTTGTTGGATTTTCTTTCAAACATTAGCACATACAGTAGGCCCCTTTTTGCACTGAGCCCTTCAAGTATTCTCTGACTCCTTAATCATGAGGTCTATTTCAAATTTGCAGTTTGGAAAAGAACTTGTAATACATTTCTCATAAAGGTCCTGAAAATATTCTGTGCCAAATTTTGTTTTATGTAAAAAATATTTCTTATGTTCACAACACTGATAAAATTCAAGAAGCTAAAGTTTTTTGGTTTGTGAAAACCTGCTTTACATCAATAATAATTGAAACTTTGAAAAATTTGAATTATTGTGCCCAAATTGTTTTCAGGAATATATAATTCAAGAAATGCAACAACTACTATAAGCAGTGTATACTGGAGAGACTCAATCATATAGACTACAAAGTAGGGAGTCTCTTATTTCTCTCAGGGATTATTTGGTGGGATAGTCAAGCAAGGGAAACATGCAAGCCAGTGTGCAAGAACATTGGCTACCTGAACCAATTTTCCCGCTTAGACACTCGCATGTTTACCTCACTTGACTATCCACAAATAGGAAAGGAGATTACTTGCAATATAAGACTGGAAAGTAACACTTTTAAAAAGTGTTGAATTTAAGTAACATACTGAACATAATTTACTTAATTATTGAACATAGGAGGACTTGAATAATAAAAGAATGGTGGTATCTGAGTCACTTGCTTTGTACATGTCATACCACTAAATCAATGTGGGGCCCGAGGGGTTTGCAGGAGGAACTGGCAACAGATGTGGGGAATTTGAATTATTTTGCCATTCCTTATAACACCATCATACAAGAGTCGTATTGTATAAAATATTAATAATAATAATAATAATATTAATTATAATAGTAATAATAATAATAATAATAATAATAATAATAATAATAACTGTTTATTTACAATTCCATTGAAAAAGTGAAAAGGAGATAAGAGGTTATCCCTTTCTAGTTTATCTCCTAATCAACCACTAATTCAACCACTGTTGATTTAAAGGAGGCACTGGCATATTAGTTTTTATAACAGTTTTAAACATACAGCCATGGAATCCAGGAAACTTTAATTTCAGCTTCCTTGAAAATTTTAATTGACATTTTTTGTAGTTGAATTATTTAGTTGGCAAGTTCTTTCAGTTCCATTTTCACTGTACATGCATGTAGATCTTTGCCAGGAAAGAAGAGGGTAAATGCTGGTATTGAGTCATTATTGGTGTCTGCCACAATGGTAATATGTGATGTCATGTTCTATTTGCTCATTTTGTGTTGCAAATGAAAGGTGTAACCAAGTAAAAGTCTTGATTGTTTTGGTCTTTCTCCTCTTTATCTCAAGATGCTTCTATGCAGGAGGCTGGTCAGTTTGGCAGAATCAATTTCATAATAAAAAAAAATAAAAGTTAATTTATGAAATTTACAACTGATTAGTCAAAACATACATTATTTTATAGAAAAATAGTATACAATAATGCTGACACAAACAATTAAATTTGTTGTTGCAGCAACATACAGTTCCCTAAATATTAAAGTAAAGGCTTTCCACCTTTCCAAAATGCTAACCATACAATAATTTTGCAAGATGGACTTTCAGTGGTGCATTAGTAGAGCATTTTATTTCCAATTTTTTTTTAGAAATTACCAGTGGCAGTAGGATGCTGTAATTCGTATGTATAAACGGCTCGCAAGGTATCATTACGCTCTGCCCTTAAGAAAAAAATGCAATATAAGGGCTTCTGCAAAACCAGCAGTTCATTTTTCTTGCCTTGGCGCTTCTGAAACATCCCGTGTAAACGAGCAAACGATTCTTCAGATTCACGCCAGTTTTTAAATTCCTTGCACGAATTCACCAAACAAAGACGAGAAATACGTGACGGTTGTAAACTTCGGCAAAAGATAGTAACAAAAGCATCGACTGACGGACGGTAATGTCGCCTTTCTCGTTACGATTAACCTGCGATCAGGCAGATCAAGCGATCTTTCTTTTTAGAGCGTGAGAGCGCCGGCGATCGCACGCTGCGATTGGGACTTTCATCACTAAATTCGGTCCTTTATAGCTGCTCTAAGCATCCATAATGCACATTTACAATAGCCAGTAGGTTAGAGAAAGATATAAAACGAAGAAGCGCAGTAATTTCTCCAAGAAAGCGAAGAAATCTACCTCTAATCGTCTTTGAATCACGGAGAGCAGAGATGTTGACTGGTTGGCGTCAAGATGCAAATAACGTAAAGATTAAATTTCTCCCAGCATGCAGCGCGAAGCGTGTCCAACACCGCCTGAGTTAAATGAATGGCTTTGAGTTCTCATGGTATGTTATCATTTGATGAACTTTTGATCTTAAATTACCGATCACGTGAACGAAAAGGCAGTATGGACTTTGCCTTTTGTTCTATTTTGGAATAGTGAATCATTGCTATTATTAGATTTAGGTACATGGAAGAATGTATTGACGGTGATAAAAATTGCGTTTTGATTATGCAATAGTATGCAAGGGACCTCGTGATTTCGCTGATTTAGTCGCTTTAAGTCAAACTATTCAAATCCGGACTAGTCATCTCACGTCAACAGATTTAGCTAAATTAAAGAAAATTGGAGTGAAATTCAAGCACAGTTTGTTTTTGAAGGTGATTTGCGATTATTTTTTCACGTTTACGGAATCCTTACGCGCAGAATAAGAAGCAGCGGTGGCTGTCGCGCCTGCGAAGACCATCGATGAGGAGCTCGGATTCAATCATGAATCTCAGCTTCCCGATCTACCAGCCGAAGAACCCAAGAAGCGTATTCAGGAATATATTAACAGCCAATTCAGGGATTTAAAATCGCAAGATCGTTCTCATGATCCAGGACTTGAGACGCCAAACATCCCCGCCCCCGGAAACCCAGTCGAGACAATCAAGAAACAAAAACCCGCCCCAAAACAAGAGCTAAACCCGGAAGCGCCGACCTTTTTTCCCGAACAAACCAGCCAGGTCCCCGACCCAGCCGACCGCAAACCGAACGAATTCAGTTGACTGTTCAGCCTTGCATGTTAAAGTTTTTCTAGCTAATAGTACGGTCTGCCCAAATAAATAATCACTGCCTTTACGTCCACTGACATACGTTTATGATTAGCACATGCCGTCTTCAGTTGCTGTTCGTTTTTCCTTGAGACACATTTTGGTATATATATGGTAACGATATATGACGTCATAAGTAGCAAGCCATTTTTGAATAAAAAATGCGTGTTTTTCACCTTTTTTTTGGTGAAAAAACATAAAGTGCTACCAAAAGCATCAAAATGTTCAATTGTATGTTATTTTGCAACTCTAGCAAAAAATATTTGCAATTTCCGCAAGTTTCCGATAAATTTGAACTTTTAGTAAAATCCAAGATGGCGGCCATCTTGGCAGTCATTTGGATGGCGTCACGGACCCCCAGCAGCGACACGACTCATAATATTCACCTTATCTTGTAGAGCACATTGCAGGCTATCTATTAGACGTAAATTATTTCCGATATATTGCAACATCGCAACCCCCCCCCCCTCCCTCCGCAAAAAAAAAAAAAAAAGAAACCGGTGGGAGTATAAGTTTGCGTGTACGTCCGAAGGTTACTAATTAAAAGCGTCGCCTTAGAGCTCATGTTTAACTCTCTCAGAATGACAAGGAGAATTATGATCTGTGTATAAATATTTTTGTAGGTCAGGATACAATGGACTTAAAGACGTGAGCATTGAGCTGATTGATAAAGTGTCTAACGAATCAAAACTAGTAATTAACCGTCTATTAATTTAGTAATATATATATATATATATATATTTTTTTTTTTTGCAGGTTTTCGACCATCCTGTTATCATAGACCTTTTGAAAGATAGGTGGTATGGTGTTTACTCAAAATCATCAAAACTATGGTGGTTGTTTCTCAACGCATGGTGCGTTTTTGATATGGTCCTTTTTCCACTTACATATCTCCTCACCTTTGTTATAGGTAATGTAATTCATTTAAATAGAGGTAATGTTATTTATTTAAATGATTATTACTATTTAAATAATAAGAGAGATCTCGTTGAACCAGATTTGATTTATATATCTTGAGTTTGCTACATTACTTTCTATTTTGCTCTCTGAAGTATCTAGTTTACCTCGGCTGTAGTTACTGAGAACTGCTTCAAAAAGAAGCCTGGACACCATAAGTAGCGATTACAAAGGCTATTTGAAAAAATATTGACAGCTGCTTTGGCAACAAAATCGTGCTTCTTGATGAGATAACTAATCTGGCTTTTTTTGACGACTTTTTTAAACTTCAGCCACTTTCCAATATATGCCTCAGATAATTAAATCGATAACAGATCCATTAAATAATTAGGTTTTGCCTTCGATCAATCTTGATATGGCCAGATCGCTAAAAAGAATGGGCGGCGAAACGCGCCCTTGGCTCCTGAGCGATGTGTGATGCGAAGCGAGACTAGGTCGAGAGCGCTCGCCAGGGCCCGAGTTGAAAACGTGGCGGCAAAAAAAGTTCGGTGGCTGATGCTGAGAACTGGCTACTGCAAGGACATAGGCACGCATTACGTGCATGAGCTATTTTGAAAATTACCTAAATGATATGAAATGGGTACGAAAGCCGAGGAGGGACTTCAGACTTCAGACTTCGGATTTCATACTACATACTACATACTTCAGACTTCGGACTTCGGACTTCGGACTTCGGACTTCGGACTTCGGACTTCAGGACTTCGGCAACGGGCTTTTTTTTATTTTTTTGCTTTTAAAGACTAAAACGTTCCTTTCTGAGTGATTTTAGATATAAACGAATGTAAATTGCTTATCCAATTGCGTAATCAACATGTTCACATACACAAAACCAACAACGCTGTTAGTTGAAATCGATTACCTTGTCCACTTTTAATCTAAAAATAGTAGATTTGTATTGTACTCTCCTGTTTACAGTTGTGGTGGCTTGAGACTGCTCTACAAATGTTTACAACTTTAAATGTACCATATTTTTTTTGCGAAGGCGAGAAGGGACTTCAGACTTTAGACTTCAGACTTCGGACTTCAGACTTCAGACCTCGGCCACGTTTTTGTTTCCTTTTGCTTTCGAAGCCCCGACAACGCAGTCAGTTGAAATCGAATACCTTGTCCACTTTTAATCTAAAAATTATGGTGCATTTAGAGTTGTAAACATTTGTAGAGCAGTCTCAAGCCACCACAACTGTATACAGGAGAGTACAATGCAAATCTACTATTTTTAGATTAAAAGTAGACAAGGTCATCGATTTCAACTAACAGCGTTGTGGGCTTTGTGTATGTGAACATGTTGGTTACTCAATTGGATATTAAGTAATTTACGTGCGTTTTACATCTAAAATCACCACGATAAAAGAAAAGGAAATTTTCAGTCTCCCAAAGCAAAAGGAAACAAAAATTAACGCCCGTGGGCGAAGTCTAAAGTCCGAAGTCCGAAGTCCGAAGTCCGAAGTCCGAAGTCCGAAGTCCGAAGTCCGAAGTCCGAAGTCCGAAGTCCAAAGTCCAAAGTCCAAAGTCCAAAGTCCAAAGTCCAAAGTCCAAAGTCCAAAGTCCAAAGTCCGAAGTCCGAAGTCCATCCTCGGCTTTAATGGTGAAAGCAACAAAACAGCGGAAGTAAAGTCGAACAAATAACCGCTTGCAGATATCCGTTTTTAAAATCCTCCGGCCCACCCACTACCAAAAAAAAATACCGATATCACGAACTGGGTCCAGTTTCTCGAAAGTCCCAAGAACTTTTCGGATCCGGAAAGCCATCTTATGTGCGCAATGTATTCATTAAAGATTAAAATTTTGTTGGTTTTTAAAGCTAAGCAATAAAAATAAAATTTTTGACGAAACAAGTCGGGCTGGTTTGAGAGCTAAAAAATGCATCATCCTTTTATAGATTCTGATTTTAATATTAATAGTTCCGGGCGCGAAAAGTTATCGGAACTTTCGAGAAACGGGCCCTCTGTGACCAAAACTCTATTTAGGTGGAAAAATGCAGTTTGCTTTTGTATTCTAACCTAAAGGGTTAGGTATGAAAATAGGTGGGAACAAAATCACAAGTTAGGTTTGGCTACGGCCCCAGTGAAATGAGCAACTTGTTTCAGTAATCAGTGTATTAAATCAAATGTCAACCAGAAAAGTCCTGCACAGAAATTTGATGCATCCAAATTTAAGGCTAATTATTTCATGGAAATTTGTATATACTTCTTTTTTTAAAGGTTGCTTTTCAGATTATTCACAAAAGAAACGTGGAATAGGTTCCCTTTGGCCTGGAAGACGCAAATTAATTAAACTAGCAGTAATCACAGATAAAAAGAATCCGTTCAACATGTTTGTTACAACAGCTAAAAGAAGTAGTATTGATGTCGATTTACGCCCTGCTAAATATTTTTGCTCACCCTTAGCCGCCACTTGAGAGTGCAATCAACTCGCAAACATTTTGCTTTAGTGTTATTGTTTTGTTTCGGTAGAAACAGCGTGACAGCTGCATTACTTTTTTTATAGAGAGTATTTCGGTTCGCATTTACTCAGCTACATTCAAATATATATGAAAAATTCGAGTAAAGTCATAATCGAATAACATTGAATATTTGCCATGCAGGACAAGCAGCAGCACAAGATTATGTGATTCAAACATAAGTTTTCTCGGTCTTCGATAAATCTGAACCTGACAATCATAAACAGATCAAATTTTATTAAGTGAAATAACACAAACTTACACAGTCGTGAGATCCTAGCAGTGATAAAGCAAACAAAGTACTGTCTACGTTTTAATGGCTGAAAACACCAATAGCGAGCAAAAACTGGATCCAAACAGAAAATAAATCACAGCCAACCATTACTTTATATAATTACTTGCCGTATTAAAGACAGAGACCGGCCAATTGTCTAGTCTAGCTTTCCGTAGCTTTGAAAAGCACAAAGTTTCTTTTATGCGCCACATGTCACCTTGCATGACGAACCGCGCTCCTATTTATAGATCGACGGCGTTCGTATTTAAAAACAAGTGTCGTCTCATACGAAAACCAAAGTCAGAAGAAGGCCGAAGTACAACAAACAAGTGTCGTCTCACGTAATTTCACTGCACGTGTAAATACCAGTTCCCGGCGGCCGAGAAAAATTATCACATGAGATCGAGGCCATTTGTGCCAGCCAGCCAGTCCAAGATGGCGTCCAAACCCTGAAATCATCTGGCTTCAAGATCTATACCCGCGGGACATCGTAAATCCCGCGGGAAAAAAAAAAGATTCGAATAGTATGGCGTTCTCCTTCGTCGAACGCAATTAAATTGTTTTCAACTCCAAACCACAAGCTAATTAAATTAGTGACACGCAAATTCTTTAAACAACCTGTCTCTGTATAAATGTCAACTAGAAAAGTCTTTCACAGAAACTACACGCTTGAAAAATGATTATTAGGATGCGTTCGATTGGGAAATCCGGATTTCGATTTTGAAATCCGGATTTCAAAATTGTTCCATTTTTCATGGAAACCCATCACGGAGAAGGATTTCGATAACGGGAAATCCGTTTTTAAATTTTGCTTTTTTTTTGGGAAATCCGGAATCCGGATCTGGATTTCCCAATCGAACGCACCCTTAGTATTCTCCTAGTAAATTGCAACTAATATTATTTAAACAACTGTTTTTATTCTCTACAAAAAAAGTCGTGCAAATAGAAACAAAAACTAATTAGATTAAATTGTTTTCGACTCAAAACTACAAGTTAATTGAATTTGAATTAGAACATTGTTGAGGTTAACATTTGGAACCAAACACCTTTTCCTGTAATGTCGACCAGCAGAAACTTAGCGCATCCAAAATGAATTTTGCTTGTTTCCTAGTAAATTGCAACTAATATTTTTTTAACGCACCATATTAATTAATTACAATTAATTAATTTCTTCGAAAACATGTTGAATTCCATCACGTACCAGTTTCTGTAAGGGCGGTTTATAGGGGAAAATATACGACTAATTGACTCTGTTATTAACCCTATTCAGCCTGGGCTTTTTTTGAGTTTCTGAGCCTGGGATGGGGGGGCGCATAAATAATCGCTTAATGACGTAAAAATATAAAAGTTATACCAATAAACATTGTTTTTCTTCATTCAAAGGTATAACTATGCAAATTTCAAAAAACATGCCTGTCAAAATCTTGCTGCCATGGAAACATCAAGTCACGTGATCAAAAAATTGTCATACGAAATTGTTGCCAGAAAAATTTTAGGAAAAGTCGCAAAGTTTGATGGCGTTTGAATACATATTAAAGAAGTTATGAATGTTGAAAGTTAGCGCGGGCACTTTGTGCCCCCGTCCCCCACCCCCCCGAATAGGGTTAATTATACCGCAAAAAAGACATACCAGGCCTTCTGATTTTTCTCGACTTTGAGAAAGCTTTTGACACTCTAGAATGGTTCTATATAAGGAAAACGCTCATTTCTTTCGGTTTTGGTCCCTCTATAATACAATGGTTTCAAGTATTTTATCAAAACTCGGAAAGCTGCATCCTTAATAACGGATGGACAAGCAATTTCTTTTTGGTTCATAGGGGTGTTCGGCAAGGCTGCCCTCTTTCTCCATACCTTTTCATTCTCTCAGCCGAGATTCTAGCTAAAGCAATCAGAAACAATGTTAATATTGAAGGTTTAACGGTTAAAGAAAACGAGATCCAATATGCTGATGCTGATGACACAACTCTCATCCTTGACGGCTCGAAAAAATCTCTCTCTGAAGACCTGGGGGTCTTGGAACGCTTTGGAAAGGTTTCCGGCCTCATACTTAATAGCAAATAGACCGAAGCCTTATGGATTGGTTCGTGTGCTGGCAAAGACGAAACACTCTGTCCTGAACAAACTTTTAACTGGAAAAACTCGAAAGTAAAGGCACTAGGCATTTGGTTTTCAATAAATCCTGAAACTACAATCAATCTCAATTTCTCAGAAAAATTAGAAAAAAATGCGAAATTGCTTAGACAGCAGGATTTTTTGCAGACTCAGCCTGATTGGAAAAATCACTGTCCTTAAGAGCCTCGCTGCTTTTCAAGTAGTCCACCTCCTGTCACCTCTTCCATCAAATCCTCAAATTATAAACGAAATAAATGCCCTTTTTTCAACTTTCTTTGGAACGGAAAAGGAGACAAAATAAAGAGAAATGTTATAATTAGAGACTATACAAAAGGTGGTCTTAAAATTATCGACATTTTATCCTTCAACAAAGCACTAAAATTCGCATGGATCAAAAAATATTTGGACGAAAACAACAAAGGAAAATTGAAACTATTTTTGGACGCCGAGCTGGAAAACTCTGGAGGTCCAGTAGTTCTCAACAATCTAAACAAAACAGACACGAAAAATATCTTTAAATCTCTTGCTTCCTTTTTTAAAGAGATTATTTAAATTTGGGCTGAATTGAACTGCCAGGAGCAAATAACATCAGCAGATTCTTTTCTCTCACAAGACTTAATGGTACAATTCACTTATCAGAATTATGAATAAACCAATGTACTATAAAATTTGGCATCAACAAGGAGTTTCCCAGGTGAACCAAATGATAAGTATATGTTATTGCATGGGTCCGAGTAAAATTAAGGGTTAATATCACGTGTGTTCAAAAGCTGTAGAAATAGCCCGAGTCGTGAAGCGACGAGGGCAATTTCTACCGCTTCAAAAAACAATGCAAGTTTTATTTAAGCGTACCTGTGTTTGAAGTTTTTGCAGCTTTGATAACAACAACAAATGGCGAGTTCAAACGTGCTTGCACGTTTGGCAATTTAACTGCTTTCTTTCCCTTTTTTAGCCTTATTCTTTCTCCTGTTAAACGTATATTGTCCCTTTCAGCAAAAATCTGTCAAAGTTCTTTGCTTTGGTCCGCAGAAATCCGCATATATTCAATGAAGTGATGGAGTTTTTTAAAGGTTTTAAAAAACCTTTTGCCGCCATGAATGAATTTCTTCGAGGTCTTCAACGTCGCAAACTGGCCTGCAGGCGCCTGGTTAATCTACGTTTTAACACAAATAATCGCTTCCTGTTTGGCGTAAAATGCTGTAATTCACCTGTAGAATTTCTTTCTTATGTATCATCCGATTTGCTTCCTTTTTTATCGAAAAATCCCCGGCGAAACATGCGAGTGCTCCGTTCGTAAATTTTCTTCAAAATCCCGCTAAGCCAACTGAATGCAACGAGCACGACGCGCTCAAGCAATCACGAGTGAGAAATGTTTATGCTCGACCAATCACGATCAAGTAATCATGCCCTCTTGATTACCAAAAGTGTCCTCGTGATTAAGGAAAATGCCCTCTGTCTCAGCCAATCAGCATTCAGTAATTTTGCCCGCTATGTTATAAAAAAAAAATGTTTTCTTTCACCATCAGAATTTGAAAACAAATACCAGATAAAGGTATTTCCACTAACCCTTTATGGAGTGATTTCTGCTCTCAAAGCTTTATGAAAAAAAAAAAAAAATCTTAACGTAACAACCAATGTTAAAAAAGAAGAAACTTTTAAATCAACCTTTTTGAAATCGCAGAAACCCACTAGACCGGCTTATCAAAAACTAATTGAGATCAAAACTCATGATCATCCAGTACCTAGCTAACAAAAATGGAACAACGCTTTTCAGGAAGAATACGATCTTAACTGGCACATTGCTCATCAAATAGCTTTTAAATGCACCAGAAGTACTAAATTGATTGAATTTCACTACCGATTCCTGCATCAAATCTTGGCTACAAATACATCTCTTGTTAAAATGGGTTATAAAACTGACACCAAAATGTACCTTCTGCAATGAAGAACCCGAAAGAATACTTCATCTCTTCTCGTCTTGTAACAAAATTCAAGCCTTCTGGAAAAATCTGAATTCTTTCCTACAGCAACACAAAATGCTACCTGAACATAGCACATTTAGTGAACTTACGGCTTTGGGTCTGAGGCCGGACACATCCAAATACAATAAGGTAATAGATTGTATCTCCTTAGCTGCAAGATTTTTCGTCTGGCTTTGTAGAAGTAAGGAGAAAATCCCACAATTAGAGAGCTTTATACCTTACTTGAAATACTATGAGAAGGAAATCAAACCTCTCTCTATTTATTAGATCTATCAGTGCCCCCTTCCAAAACAAACTTGAAGTGATTTAGCAGAGATCCTTCAGAAGCTATGCCTTTGTGAGTTAAAAAAAGGACAAAGTTCAACATTTGCACGTGCACACAACGTGACTGCTCATACAAAATACAGTCGCTTTTCGCTTATAGTAATCGCTTGAGGCATACAATTAATAACCTACACATCAGCTCACATTAATTCAAACAAAGATAAACGTTTTAAATACTGTAAATTGTAGATTAATTGCATTACGTTTTCTCTGTTGAACTACATACATCACGGACAAGTTTCTTTCAGAACAAAGTTCAACATTTTCACGTGCAGACAGCGTGACTGACAAAAAAATACAATTTTAAACAGTAATCGCTTGAAACCCGGGCTTGAAACATACAATTCATGTTCCAAATCACATTATTGTTTGAAATCGGCTTGCCGTTTTTGCAATAAAACTATACTTTCTTAGTTCAATACAAGCTCACCTATTAACGTAACCGCATTCCACATTTTTTGGACGTCTCATCCCCGGCAGACCATTCTACCATTCATGCACAGAGCACATCATAGGCGGTATTTTCGAATAAATGTCCTTGAGAACAGTTCCCAACCAACAAAATTTCAAAACTTTACACTTTTAGTGTTTGAGGCAACAATCGCGGAGATTCAAGATGGCTGATTTTCAATTTATGTCAAGTGCCCTTCTTTGACATTCAGTAATACCATTTTAGAAGCGAGAATTTGATTGGCTGACATAGTACATGGTGTAAATACTAGAGGGAATCTGATTGGTGTGACATAACCCAAGACATACATACATACATACAAACATACTAACATAAAAACATCAATACCAACCTTTGCGCCTGCTAATGAGCAATTTGTTTTTCAAAATAGCTAAAAAATGGTACAAGATTTCGACTTATTTTTTTTTAAATGAACATTTCCCCTTAAGGTTTTTCTCAGATTTTTTCAAGAGCATTTATTGTTGGTAAATGCCGCAGTAGCTGTTCGTTTATCCTTGTGACACTTTTAGGCAAAGTTTGGAGACAACGGGTTGCCATGGTAACAAGATAAGATGTCATAAGTAGCACGAGGTCAAGCCATTTTTGATTAAAAATGCGGGTTTTTCACTTTTTCACTAGCAAAACATATTTGTAATTTCTGCATTTTACGAATAAAGTTGAATTTTTAGCAAAATGCAAGATGGCAGCCATATTGTCGGCCATTTTGGATGACCCCCAGCAGCGCTACTACCCATAATGTTTACCTTATCTTGTAGAGCACGTCACAGGCCATCTATCACATATAAAATATTTTCCAAATATTGTAACACGAAATATTGTAGCACCCTTGTACCACGGTGGGGGTATAAGTTTGCGTGTAAGTCCGACGTTCAGTTGTGTCACATTTTGCAACTCTAGCAAAAAATATTTGAAATTTTCGCATTTTACCGAAATGTGTGTATATTTAGTAGAATTCAGCATGGTGGCCATCTTGACGGCCATTTTGGATGACGTCATGGACCCACAGCAGCGCCACAACCACTAATATTTACCTTATATTGTAGAGCGCATCAAACGCTATCATGATGAGAGAACTAATCATCCCGAACTTAAAAAAGACAATGAAGGTGAGGAGTTAATATAGATGTAGATGTATATCTATGTCTACGTCTATATCTATGAAAATGATTATGTATATGTATAGTTAGTATATACCAACTCAAAACATTGGCATTTCACGCAATCTGATTGGTCCCCTTTCTCAGGAAATGCCTCAACATTCACCTCCAAGCGCTACTTCGGAGGCGGATAATGCTTGAAGGCGCAAAGCACGAGTATCAAATAAATAGCTGGGAATGGCCTTGATTTAGAAGCTCATTATTTCAAATTTGCACCTAGTTCATTGCAGTCTTTCAATGGCAAAAGTATGCAAAAATCCCTCTACGATTTCAGTATTTCAAAAGTTATGTCCATTTGTATTTGCACATGTGCGAGCATTTGCGTTTTTTCTCGTCTATTTCGAAATCGACCCATCTCGAGCAAACTTTGCAATAAATATAGCTTATCTGCTTCGCAACTCGGCTTATTTCGAGCTTCAGCCACTTTCCAATGCCTCAGATGGCTTAAATCGATAACAGATCCAGTAAATAATTAGGATTTGCCTTCGTTCAATCTTGAGCATGGCTTCTCCTTATTTTTCGAATACACTTTAAACTGAGGCATTAAACTGCACTTGATATGGCCAGGTCGCTAAATAGAATGGGCGGCGAAACGCGCCCATGGCTCTTGAGCGATGTGTGATGCGAAGCGAGATTAGGTCGAGAGCTCTTGACATGGCCCGAGTTGATCACGTGGCGGCCAAAGTGGTTCGGTGACTGATGCTTAGAACGGGTTGCTGCAAGAAAATGGCACAATAGTTTAACTTGAGTTTTTTGAAATGAACATTTCAATGCATTTGTTAAGCCGTAGGCAATAAAGAACGAGTTTTATATTGTAACATTTATAAGAAATTATTTGAAATAAATCGAGCTTCTTCGCTTCATGTTTGCACACAAAAATTCGAACATATATTTTTGTTGAAAAAACTTCAGTTTCATTATTCCGGCACTACTGAGCCAATGAAAGATAGACTTGATAAAATGAAAACGTCGAAACACTTAAAACATTTCATTGACGAAGTGTACATTTTTTAAAATGTGATTACTCGGTCTTTGATAGATGGATCATGGATCTTTGATCCATGTTCTGTACTGATTTCACCCTCGGACATACAAAGTTTGTCTTCGATGTTTTCAAGGCCATTTATCGTTAGCACATGCTGTCTTCAGCAGTTATTTCTTTATCCTTGAGACGCATTGTTTTAAAGTTGGGCGACAACATGTTGCTATGGTAACTTTCACTTTGATGAAAAAAAAACATATAAAATACAACCAAAAGCAGCAAAAAGTTTAATTGTATCATATTTTGCAACTCTAGCAAAAAAATATTTGCAATTTCCGCATTTTACAGATGAATTTGAATTTTAAGCAAAATCCAAGATGGTGGTTATCTTGGCGGCCATTTTGGTTGACTTCATGGACCTCCAGCAGCGCCATAACCCATAATATTTACCTTATATTGCAGAGCACTCCCAAGGCCATCTTGAGGAGGAAACTGATCGGTTAATTTTGGACGAAACTAAAAAAGACACTGAAGGTGAGGAGTAGATGTAGATGTAGATGTAGATGTACATCTATGTCTATTGAAATTATTATGTACATGTATAGTTAGTATATACCAACTCAGCTCAACTCAACTCAACCACTATTTTATCAAAAGGGTAAGAGGGTGGTCTATCTTTAAAAGGAAACGTGTCACAAGTATGAGACTTGGCAACGGCATTCGACTTGTTTAGACAATCTTTTTTGACGTTGATTTTTCCGTGGCAACCTATCACGTGGCCAATTGAGCTTTTACTTCCAGTTCGTCCCTCCAGTGTTCTTGCAGACAAGAAATAATAGTGTTTTCTGAGAGTTTTAAGTGGCATTATCTGTACCCTTTTAACATACTTTCCAAATGTAACTGGAAACTTGGTCCATCTACGCGGCATAACTGTTTTCTGGTTATTGTGTGACAACAAAATCGTGATATTTCAATTGTCACGTGACCTGGACACGCCTTCCAGTTAGTTTCGTGTATGACTTTAGTTGTAGTATTTAAAAGTATGTTTTAAGCCGTTTTACTGTATAGACACTTTTAATAAATACCACGATGCATCATTTTCCGCTGATGACGTCAAACATAATCTTTTGAATTCTCTTGCAATTCAAAAGAATACATTTGACATCGATAGCGGAATGTGATGCATTCTGGTATTTATTAAAAGGATCCATAGGTAGGGATAGTTTGGTATAGGTATAGGTATAGGTAGATCATTAATTATGTATTAATCATGACGTCATTAAGGGAATGCCTTTTGTGTTATTCGGAAACAATAGGATTATAGACCGGCCCAAACTTGCCCGCTCTATTCCAACTCACTTCAAAACAAAACACAACTGACACAGATATCCTTTACAGACATAGATCAAAACAACATGCCTTGTCCTGGACTCGAACCTGGGTTACTGCGGCCACAACGCAGTGTCTTAACCACTAGACCATCAAAGCTGTGGCCGATATAATAGCTGAATAAACTAATTAGAGGGTTCCGAAACATTAAAAGTTTAGAAGCAAAAATATTGCACAGTATAAAAAACCCGCTTCTTATTCGTATTTACCGCAACATTCTTATAGCCGCTTCATCGCTAGTCTCTAGGCAGATTTTCAGTTTGCAAACCATTTCCAACTTTAAGAGAGTGTCCACCATAGGACCAGGCAATCATCGACTTCGCTCAAACGTGGCACAAAGGTTGAGGGTCATGAGTAGATACATGTACCAAAAGATAAGGTCAATTTGAGTTGTAGGGTCCCAACCCCCACCCCCCCCCCCCCACCCCCCCCCCCGAAAAATGGCTATTTGGCACAAATTTATGCATATAAAATAGCTAAATTTAGTAGAATGGTAAGACAACAAAAATAGCAGCCTGGGAATAAACACTACTAAATAGTATTCTATATTGATCAGTCTTGCAGCAAAATGTGTTATTGGAATCGGTTGCTTTGATTTGTTGCTTTCCCAATACCGTAAGTGAAGGGCATGTTTAGACATTTTCACGAGACGCCAAAATTAGGTCATTTTAGATCTTAATATATCCAATGGGCAACAAGCTAACAACGTAGCTTTAATACAAGAAGTAACAAGTATCTTTATGCTTATGAAAAAAACAATAACATTTTTGGGCAACTGAAAAGCTTTTTAGTATGAAGGAATTTTTGTACCTCACTCAGCGATTTATACGTTTTTCTGGCGATTTCATCAAAATTCGGTAATTAAAAAAAGTGGTTTAATTTTAATGATATTGGAATAGAAAGACAGCAAATGCTCAGCTAAGCACCATTCTGCCTATAACAATCCTAGAATAAGCGGGAAAAGCTTTTTGAAGCACATTTCATGAAGTTTGTAAATGAGGGTTTCTGTCATACTTCATTTTCAATGCAAAAAAACAATGGAACACTTCTCTCTACAATAACTCTGAATTTTACTTTCAGACACAATAAGAGTAGTAGGATAGGCACCGTGGTTTCCGTATTTTTGCTGTGGTTTCTTATTAAATTGCTGTGGAATCGCTGCGGTATACATTAACGTGGGTGATATCATAGACTATTGTCTTCATCTCATGAATAAATTGCTGTGGTATCTCATTAACTTGTTGTGGATTATATTAACGACCGACCCTAGAATAAACAGTTCCAAAAACCGGGTTGACAGATTTCATCACCATGGCAGAATGAACTTGCCCAGACTTGCCGTACTGTTTCCACCTAATTTTCTACGTTGAATGGTTTATCCAGACATCTATTGTTGTTTTGTTATAAAAAGAACAGCAACCGTTAAGTGTCTCATTCTTTCCAAACTCAGGATATTTTATCAATCTATACCAAAATCGTTATTTTCTAAGATGGATCCAACCGTTTACCTCCAATCGAGCGCTAAACCTTTGATGACCGTGAATGAATTTGAAAAAGTTCAAAAACAGAGGATAGGCAGTCTTATTGCTCATGTGTTCCAGCTTACTTACGCTGCTATGTTTGACATTCTCATTCAAGAAGAGAAACTGATCGCTGCGATGGTTGTGCTATTTAACACCCAAGTCAAAGGCAACATTCGTGTCTCATGATGGATAGCGATGATGCTTGGATGTATTACCAGGATGATGTAGTGGATAAAATCGATCTCAACATCGTCATGAAGACCGCCGAAAGTGTGTGCAGCGCTCTTGGGTTCAAGCTAGGCCAGTCCTGGGAAGCTTACGTGTCCGAGCTGCCAAAGCTGCCTTGGACTAGCATCTATCTCACCTCCCTAGAACTCGAGGATTGCGGAGAAGATCTTAAATGTCGTATCCTGTCTGCCATATATTACGGACCCAATGGATTAAAATGGAAAGATTTCAGTGACAATAATGAACCTGACGATGAAGTACAATGCCCTGAGACTATTGTTAGAAAAGAAGAAGAAGAACCAATGGACCTTGACGTTGTAATTAATGCCATTCAAAACAAATTGTGTCTATAAAAGTAATAAAACATGTTCGTTTGAGTCAGTGTGTGTTCGTCTCTTTCTCAGTTAACATGGGTATAAGACCTTCCTCGTTTCGATTTCGTTTTGACCTATACCGCCTTGTAGCACAAAGTATAATTTTTACTACAAGTGAAATTATGTTATCGAAGGAGGGATTTTGCGATCTGCCGGGGTCTAAACTTAGCAAGTTAAAACAAATCCATTCTGAAGTATTCACGCAAGTTAATTGGGGAAGACTATTGGTATTTTTAAATTTTGCCGAACAATTAGGATTGACCGAGGAGGACTGGGAACGATTATTCGATTTTCTCGTTCCCACTCACCCAGATAGGAGAATAGACTTATAAGTGAGCACTGTGGAAAGAATAGTCATTTGAGTTTCGACCGTCAGAGAAGTCACTAGTGATGGGTTGCTGTCCACCTTCACCCACCCTGGCACTAGAGAGAATTTTTAATCGCATTCGTTGCGTATTTGCTTGTTGTGGTGGCAAAGTCATTGTACAAAACTCCGAGTTTTGCGATGGAGAAAACTCTCGCCAGCATTTACCTCGATCCGAGTCATCCCGCAAGTTTCGGTGGTTTGGATGCTATGTACAGGGCGGTCAAAGAGACAGGAAAGAGCAAGATTTCTCGTAAAAAAATGGAAGATTGGTTGAGTCAGCAAGACGTTTATACGCTTCATAAGCCCGCGCGTAGACATTACAAGAGAAGTAGAGTCATTGTTCCCGGTATAAATGCTCAATTCCAAGCTGATTTGGTGGATGTTCAAAGTCTAAGTCGATGTAACAAGGGTTACAAATACCTTCTCACTTGTCTAGATGTCTTTAGCAAGTATGCTTGGGTCATGCCTTTGAAGACAAAACAGGGTCAAGAGCTAGTCAAGGCCATTCGAACGATTCTATCTTCTGGTCGCAAACTACTTAAACTTCAAACGGATCAAGGCACGGAGTTTCTTAATCGTGTGTTCCAGAAGTTTCTTCGTGACAACAACATTGATTTTTTTACAACTAAATCGGGATTAAAAGCATCAGTGGTTGAGAGATTCAGCCGTTCTTTTAAGGGGAAAATGTATATTTTTTTTCTGCTAAAAACACTCTTACGTATATCGATGTGCTACCTCAGTTAGTATCATCTTACAATCATACCTACCATCGCAGTATTAAAATACAACCAAGCCAGGTTACCAAGGCCAACGAAGCCAAAGTATGGGAAACGTTGTATGGAGATGATGTACACAAGATTGTTCGTTTCAAATTTGCAGTTGGGGATCGTGTAAGGATCAGCAAAGCGAAGCGACTATTTGGAAATGCTTACCTTCCCAACTTTACCGAAGAAACTTTTACTGTGTACAAACGAATGTCGCGTCAAGTACCAGTCTATAAACTGAAAGATGATGCAGGGGAGATTTTAGATGGAACATTTTACGAATCTGAACTACAGAAAATTATCAAGAATGACGATGTTTATCGTGTGGAAAAGATGTTACGCAAGAGAAATAAAAGCGTAAAGGCTTAGTTGAATATTTTGGGTCTGAGGCCGGACACATCCAAATACAATAAGGTAATAGATTGTATCTCCTTAGCTGCAAGATTTTTCGTCTGGCTTTGTAGAAGTAAGGAGAAAATCCCACAATTAGAGAGCTTTATATCTTACTTGAAATACTATGAGAAGGAAATCAAACCTCTCTCTATTTATTAGATCTATCAGTGCCCCCTTCCAAAACAAATTTGAAGTGATTTAGCAGAGATCCTTCAGAAGCTATGCCTTTGTGAGTTAAAAAAAGGACAAAGTTCAACATTTGCACGTGCACACAACGTGACTGCTCATACAAAATACAGTCGCTTTTCGCTTATAGTAATCGCTTGAGGCATACAATTAATAACCTACACATCAGCTCACATTAATTCAAACAAAGATAAACGTTTTAAATACTGTAAATTGTAGATTAATTGCATTACGTTTTCTCTGTTGAACTACATACATCACGGACAAGTTTCTTTCAGGACAAAGTTCAACATTTTCACGTGCAGACAGCGTGACTGACAAAAAAATACAATTTTAAACAGTAATCGCTTGAAACCCGGGCTTGAAACATACAATTCATGTTCCAAATCACATTATTGTTTGAAATCGGCTTGCCGTTTTTGCAATAAAACTATACTTTCTTAGTTCAATACAAGCTCACCTATTAACGTAACCGCATTCCACATTTTTTGGACGTCTCATCCCCGGCAGACCATTCTACCATTCATGCACAGAGCACATCATAGGCGGTATTTTCGAATAAATGTCCTTGAGAACAGTTCCCAACCAACAAAATTTCAAAACTTTACACTTTTAGTGTTTGAGGCAACAATCGCGGAGATTCAAGATGGCTGATTTTCAATTTATGTCAAGTGCCCTTCTTTGACATTCAGTAATACCATTTTAGAAGCGAGAATTTGATTGGCTGACATAGTACATGGTGTTAATACTAGAGGAAATCTGAAAACATACTAACATAAAAACATCAATACCAACCTTTGCGCCTGCTAATGAGCAATTTGTTTTTCAAAATAGCTAAAAAATGGTACAAGATTTCGACTTATTTTTTTTAAATGAACATTTCCCCTTAAGGTTTTTCTCAGATTTTTTCAAGAGCATTTATTGTTGGTAAATGCCGCAGTAGCTGTTCGTTTATCCTTGTGACACTTTTAGGCAAAGTTTGGAGACAACGGGTTGCTATGGTAACAAGATATGACGTCATAAGTAGCACGAGGTCAAGCCATTTTTGATTAAAAATGCGGGTTTTTCACTTTTTCACTAGCAAAACATATTTGTAATTTCTGCATTTTACCGATAAAGTTGAATTTTTAGCAAAATGCAAGATGGCAGCCATATTGTCGGCCATTTTGGATGACGTCACGGACCCCCAGCAGCGCTACTACCCATAATGTTTACCTTATCTTGTAGAGCACGTCACAGGCGATCTATCACATATAAAATATTTTCCAAATATTGTAACACGAAATATTGTAGCACTCTTGTACCACGGTGGGGGTATAAGTTTGCGTGTAAGTCCGACGTTCAGTTGTATCACATTTTGCAACTCTAGCAAAAAATATTTGAAATTTTCGCATTTTACCGAAATGTGTGTATATTTAGTAAAATTCAGCATGGTGGCCATCTTGACGGCCATTTTGGATGACGTCATGGACCCCCAGCAGCGCCACAACCCCTAATATTTACCTTTTATTGTAGAGCACATCAAACGCTATCATGATGAGAGAACTAATCATCCCGAACTTAAAAAAGACAATGAAGGTGAGGAGTTAATATAGATGTAGATGTATATCTATGTCTATGTCTATGTCTATATCTATGAAAATGATTATGTATATGTATAGTTAGTATATACCAACTCAAAACATTGGCATTTCACGCAATCTGATTGGTCCCCTTTCTCAGGAAATGCCTCAACATTCACCTCCAAGCGCTACTTCGGAGGCGGATAATGCTTGAAGGCGCAAAGCACGAGTATCAAATAAATAGCTGGGAATGGCCTTGATTTAGAAGCTCATTATTTCAAATTTGCACCTAGTTCATTGCAGTCTTTCAATGGCAAAAGTATGCAAAAATCCCTCTACGATTTCAGTATTTCAAAAGTTATGTCCATTTGTATTTGCACATGTGCGAGCATTTGCGTTTTTTCTCGTCTATTTCGAAATCGACCCATCTCGAGCAAACTTTGCAATAAATATAGCTTATCTGCTTCGCAACTCGGCTTATTTCGAGCTTCAGCCACTTTCCAATGCCTCAGATGGCTTAAATCGATAACAGATCCAGTAAATAATTAGGATTTGCCTTCGTTCAATCTTGAGCATGGCTTCTCCTTATTTTTCGAATACACTTTAAACTGAGGCATTAAACTGCACTTGATATGGCCAGGTCGCTAAATAGAATGGGCGGCGAAACGCGCCCATGGCTCTTGAGCGATGTGTGATGCGAAGCGAGATTAGGTCGAGAGCTCTTGACATGGCCCGAGTTGATCACGTGGCAGCCAAAGTGGTTCGGTGACTGATGCTTAGAACGGGTTGCTGCAAGAAAATGGCACAATAGTTTAACTTGAGTTTTTTGAAATGAACATTTCAATGCATTTGTTAAGCCGTAGGCAATAAAGAACGAGTTTTATATTGTAACATTTATAAGAAATTATTTGAAATAAATCGAGCTTCTTCGCTTCATGTTTGCACACAAAAATTCGAACGTATATTTTTGTTGAAAAAACTTCAGTTTCATTATTCCGGCACTACTGAGCCAATGAAAGATAGACTTGATAAAATGAAAACGTCGAAACACTTAAAACATTTCATTGACGAAGTGTACATTTTTTAAAATGTGATTACTCGGTCTTTGATAGATGGATCATGGATCTTTGATCCATGTTCTGTACTGATTTCACCCTCGGACATACAAAGTTTGTCTTCGATGTTTTCAAGGCCATTTATCGTTAGCACATGCTGTCTTCAGCAGTTATTTCTTTATCCTTGAGACGCATTGTTTTAAAGTTGGGCGACAACATGTTGCTATGGTAACTTTCACTTTGATGAAAAAAAACATATAAAATACAACCAAAAGCAGCAAAAAGTTTAATTGTATCATATTTTGCAACTCTAGCAAAAAAATATTTGCAATTTCCGCATTTTACAGATGAATTTGAATTTTAAGCAAAATCCAAGATGGTGGTTATCTTGGCGGCCATTTTGGTTGACTTCATGGACCTCCAGCAGCGCCATAACCCATAATATTTACCTTATATTGCAGAGCACTCCCAAGGCCATCTTGAGGAGGAAACTGATCGGGTAATTTTGGACGAAACTAAAAAAGACACTGAAGGTGAGGAGTAGATGTAGATGTAGATGTAGATGTACATCTATGTCTATTGAAATTATTATGTACATGTATAGTTAGTATATACCAACTCAGCTCAACTCAACTCAACCACTATTTTATCAAAAGGGTAAGAGGTTGGTCTATCTTTAAAAGGAAACGTGTCACAAGTATGAGACTTGGCAACGGCATTCGACTTGTTTAGACAATCTTTTTTGACGTTGATTTTTCCATGGCAACCTATCACGTGGCCAATTGAGCTTTTACTTCCAGTTCGTCCCTCCAGTGTTCTTGCAGACAAGTAATAATAGTGTTTTCTGAGAGTTTTAAGTGGCATTATCTGTACCTTTTTAACATACTTTCCAAATGTAACTGGAAACTTGGTCCATCTACGCGGCATAACTGTTTTCTGGTTATTGTGTGACAACAAAATCGTGATATTTCAATTGTCACGTGACCTGGACACGCCTTCCAGTTAGTTTCGTGTATGACTTTAGTTGTAGTATTTAAAAGTATGTTTTAAGCCGTTTTACTGTATAGCCACTTTTAATAAATACCACGATGCATCATTTTCCGCTGATGACGTCAAACATAATCTTTTGAATTCTCTTGCAATTCAAAAGAATACATTTGACATCGATAGCGGAATGTGATGCATTCTGGTATTTATTAAAAGGATCCATAGGTAGGGATAGTTTGGTATAGGTATAGGTATAGGTAAATCATTAATTATGTATTAATCATGACGTCATTAAGGGAATGCCTTTTGTGTTATTCGGAAACAATGGGAACAATAGACCGGCCCAAACTTGCCCGCTCTATTCCAACTCACTTCAAAACAAAACACAACTGACACAGATATCCTTTACAGACATAAAGATCAAAACAACATGCCTTGTCCTGGACTCGAACCTGGGTTACTGCGGCCACAACGCAGTGTCTTAACCACTAGACCATCAAAGCTGTGGCTGATATTATAGCTGAATAAACTAATTAGAGGGTTCCGAAACAATAAAAGTTTAGAAGCAAAAATATTGCACAGTATAAAAAAACCGCTTCTTATTCGTATTTACCGCAACATTCTTATAGCCGCTTCATCGCTAGTCTCTAGGTAGATTTTCAGTTTGCAAACCATTCCCAATTTTAAGAGAGTGTCCACCATAGGACCAGGCAAATCACCGATTTCGCTCAAACTTGGCACAAAGGTTGAGGGTCATGATTAGATACATGTACCAAAATATAAGGTCAATTTGAGTTGCAGGGTCCCCCCCCCCCCCCCGAAAAATGGCCATTTGGCACAAATTTATGCATATAAAATAGCTAAATTTAGTCGAATGGTAATACAACAAAAATAGCAGCCTGGGAATAAACACTACTAAATAGTATTCTATATTAACCCTATTCGGCCTGGGGGGGGGGGGGGGCACAAAGTGCCGGCGCTAACTTTGAACATTCATAACTTCCTTAATATGTATTCAAACGCCATCAAACTTTGTGACTTTTCCTAAAATTTATCTGGCAACAATTTCACATGACAATTTTTTGATCACGTGACTTGATGTTTCTATGGCAACAAGATTTTGACAGCCATGTTTTTTGAAATTTGCATATTTATACCTTTGAATGAAGAAAAACAATGTTTATTGGTATAACTTTTGTATTTTTACGTCATTTAACGTTTATTTATTGGTTTTCATTAATTTTGGGTGAATTTGGACGATTTTTAAGAGGTTTTAAAAAAATTCAGAAATCCAAGATGGCGGATCCAAGATGGCGGCCGCATAACTAATTACCTAATAACTACGTCATATGACGTCACCGTCGCATTGTGCGGACCGCAAAGGAGACAGTTTTGGACGTACTATGTACCCTCTAGGTTTCATTGTCATAGCCTTAATGTTCTTGAAGTTACGAAGGGGGGGCACAATGTGCCTCCCCCCCAGGCTCAGAAACTCAAAAAAAGCCCAGGCTGAATAGGGTTAATCAGTCTTGTAGGATAGCAAAATGTATTATTGGAATCGGTTGCTTTGATTTGTTGCTTTCCCAATACCGTAAGTGAAGGGCATGTTTAGACATTTTCACGAGACGCCAAAATTAGGTCATTTTAGATCTTAATATATCCAATGGGCAACAAGCTAACAACGTAGCTTTAATACAAGAAGTAACAAGTATCTTTATGCTTATGAAAAAAACAATAACATTTTTGGGCAACTAAAAAGCTTTTTAGTATGAACGAATTTTTGTACCTCACTCAGCGATTTAAACGTTTTTCTGGCGATTTCATCAAAATTCGGTAATTAAAAAAAGTGGTTTAATTTTAATGATATTGGGAAAGAAAGACAGCAAATGCTCAGCTAAGCACCATTCTGCCTATAACAATCCTAGAATAAGCGGGAAAAGCTTTTTGAAGCACATTTCATGAAGTTTGTAAATGAGGGTTTCTGTCATACTTCATTTTCAATGCAAAAAAACAATGGAACACTTCTCTCTACAATAACTCTGAATTTTACTTTCAGACACAATAAGAGTAGTAGGATAGACACCGTGGTTTCCGTATTTTTGCTGTGGTTTCCTATTAAATTGCTGTGGAATCGCTGCGGTATACATTAACGTGGGTGACGTCATAGACTATTGTCTTCATCTCATGAATAAATTGCTGTGGTATCTCATTAACTTGCTGTGGATTACATTAACGACCGTTATTGCTGTGGTATTTCATTACCCTAGAATAAACAGTTCCAAAAACCGGGTTGACGGATTTCATCACCATGGCAGAATGAACTTGCCCAGACTTGCCGTATTGTTTCCACCTAATTTTCTACGTTGATTGGTTTATCCAGACATCTATTGTTGTTTTGTTATAAAAAGAACAGCAACCGTTAAGTGTCTCATTCTTTCCAAACTCAGGATATTTTATCAATCTATACCAAAATCGTTATTTTCTAAGATGGATCCAACCGTTTACCTCCAATCGAGCGCTAAACCTTTGATGACCGTGGATGAATTTGAAAAAGTTCAAAAACAGAGGATAGGCAGTCTTATTGCTCATGTGTTCCAGCTTACTTACGCTGCTATGTTTGACATTCTTATTCAAGAAGAGAAACTGATCGCTGCGATGGTTGTGCTATTTAACACCCAAGTCAAAGGCAACATTCGTGTCTCATGATGGATAGCGATGATGCTTGGATGTATTACCAGGATGATGTAGTGGATAAAATCGATCTCAACATCGTCATGAAGACCACCGAAAGTGTGTGCAGCGCTCTTGGGTTCAAGCTAGGCCAGTCCTGGGAAGCTTACGTGTCCGAGCTGCCACAGCTGCCTTGGACTAGCATCTATCTCACCTCCCTAGAACTCGAGGATTGCGGAGAAGATCTTAAATGTCGTATCCTGTCTGCCATATATTACGGACCCAATGGATTAAAATGGAAAGATTTCAGTGACAATAATGAACATGACGATGAAGTACAATGCCCTGAGACTATTGTTAGAAAAGAAGAAGAAGAACCAATGGACCTTGACGTTGTAATTAATGCCATTCAAAACAAATTGTGTCTATAAAAGTAATAAAACATGTTCATTTGAGTCAGTGTGTGTTCGTCTCTTTCTCAGTTAACATGGGTATAAGACCTTCCGCGTTTCGATTTCGTTTTGACCTATACCGCCTTGTAGCACAAAGTATAAGTTTTACTACATGTGAAATTATGTTATCGAAGGGGGGATTTTGCGATCTGCCGGGGTCTAAACATAGCAAGTTAAAACAAATCCATTCTGAAGTATTCACGCAAGTTAATTGGGGAAGATTATTGGTATTTTTAAATTTTGCCGAACAATTAGGATTGACCGAGGAGGACTGGGAACGATTATTCGAATTTCTCGTTCCCACTCACCCAGATAGGAGAATAGACTTATAAGTGAGCACTGTGGAAAGAATAGTCATTTGAGTTTCGACCGTCAGAGAAGTCACTAGTGATGGGTTGCTGTCCACCTTCACCCTCCCTGGCACTAGAGAGAATTTTTAATCGCATTCGTTGCGTATTTGCTTGTTGTGGTGGCAAAGTCATTGTACAAAACTCCGAGTTTTGCGATGGAGAAAACTCTCGCCAGCATTTACCTCGATCCGAGTCATCCCGCAAGTTTCGGTGGTTTGGATGCTATGTACAGGGCGGTCAAAGAGACAGGAAAGAGCAAGATTTCTCGTAAAAAAATGGAAGATTGGTTGAGTCAGCAAGACGTTTATACGCTTCATAAGCCCGCGCGTATACATTACAAGAGAAGTAGAGTCATTGTTCCCGGTATAAATGCTCAATTCCAAGCTGATTTGGTGGATGTTCAAAGTCTAAGTCGATATAACAAGGGTTACAAATACCTTCTCACTTGTCTAGATGTCTTTAGCAAGTATGCCTTGGTCATGCCTTTAAAGACAAAACAGGGTCAAGAGCTAGTCAAGGCCATTCGAACGATTCTATCTTCTGGTCGCAAACTACTTAAACTTCAAACGGATCAAGGCACGGAGTTTCTTAATCGTGTGTTCCAGAAGTTTCTTCGTGACAACAACATTGATTTTTTTACAACTAACTCGGGATTAAAAGCATCAGTGGTTGAGAGATTCAGCCGTTCTTTTAAGGGGAAAATGTATATTTTTTTTCTGCTAAAAACACTCTTACGTATATCGATGTGCTACCTCAGTTAGTATCATCTTACAATCATACCTACCATCGCAGTATTAAAATACAACCAAGCCAGGTTACCAAGGCCAACGAAGCCAAAGTATGGGAAACGTTGTATGGAGATGATGTACACAAGATTGTTCGTTTCAAATTTGCAGTTGGGGATCGTGTAAGGATCAGCAAAGCGAAGCGACTATTTGAAAAGTCTTACCTTCCCAACTTTACCGAAGAAACTTTTACTGTGTACAAACGAATGTCGCGTCAAGTACCAGTCTATAAACTGAAAGATGATGCAGGGGAGATTTTAGATGGAACATTTTACGAATCTGAACTACAGAAAATTATCAAGAATGACGATGTTTATCGTGTAGAAAAGATGTTACGCAAGAGAAAGCGTAAAGGCTTAGTTGAATATTTTGGGTCTGAGGCCGGACACATCCAAATACAATAAGGTAATAGATTGTATCTCCTTAGCTGCAAGATTTTTCGTCTGGCTTTGTAGAAGTAAGGAGAAAATCCCACAATTAGAGAGCTTTATATCTTACTTGAAATACTATGAGAAGGAAATCAAACCTCTCTCTATTTATTAGATCTATCAGTGCCCCCTTCCAAAACAAACTTGAAGTGATTTAGCAGAGATCCTTCAGAAGCTATGCCTTTGTGAGTTAAAAAAAGGACAAAGTTCAACATTTGCACGTGCACACAACGTGACTGCTCATACAAAATACAGTCGCTTTTCGCTTATAGTAATCGCTTGAGGCATACAATTAATAACCTACACATCAGCTCACATTAATTCAAACAAAGATAAACGTTTTAAATACTGTAAATTGTAGATTAATTGCATTACGTTTTCTCTGTTGAACTACATACATCACGGACAAGTTTCTTTCAGGACAAAGTTCAACATTTTCACGTGCAGACAGCGTGACTGACAAAAAAATACAATTTTAAACAGTAATCGCTTGAAACCCGGGCTTGAAACATACAATTCATGTTCCAAATCACATTATTGTTTGAAATCGGCTTGCCGTTTTTGCAATAAAATTATACTTTCTTAGTTCAATACAAGCTCACCTATTAACGTAACCGCATTCCACATTTTTTGGACGTCTCATCCCCGGCAGACCATTCTACCATTCATGCACAGAGCACATCATAGGCGGTATTTTCGAATTAATGTCCTTGAGAACAGTTCCCAACCAACAACATTTCAAAACTTTACACTTTTAGTGTTTGAGGCAACAATCGCGGAGATTCAAGATGGCTGATTTTCAATTTATGTCAAGTGCCCTTCTTTGACATTCAGTAATACCATTTTAGAAGCGAGAATTTGATTGGCTGACATAGTACATGGTGTAAATACTAGGGGGAATCTGAAAACATACTAACATAAAAACAACAATACCAACCTTTGCGCCTGCTAATGAGCAATTTGTTTTTCAAAATAGCTAAAAAATGGTACAAGATTTCGACTTATTTTTTTTTAAATGAACATTTCCCCTTAAGGTTTTTCTCAGATTTTTTCAAGAGCATTTATTGTTGGTAAATGCCGCAGTAGCTGTTCGTTTATCCTTGTGACACTTTTAGGCAAAGTTTGGAGACAACGGGTTGCTATGGTAACAAGATATGACGTCATAAGTAGCACGAGGTCAAGCCATTTTTGATTAAAAATGCGGGTTTTTCACCTTTTCACTAGCAAAACATATTTGTAATTTCTGCATTTTACGAATAAAGTTGAATTTTTAGCAAAATGCAAGATGGCAGCCATATTGTCGGCCATTTTGGATGACGTCACGGACCCCCAGCAGCGCTACTACCCATAATGTTTACCTTATCTTGTAGAGCACGTCACAGGCCATCTATCACATATAAAATATTTTCCAAATATTGTAACACGAAATATTGTAGCACCCTTGTACCACGGTGGGGGTATAAGTTTGCGTGTAAGTCCGACGTTCAGTTGTATCACATTTTGCAACTCTAGCAAAAAATATTTGAAATTTCCGCATTTTACCGATATGTGTGTATATTTAGTAAAATTCAGCATGGTGGCCATCTTGACGGCCATTTTGGATGACGTCATGGACCCCCAGCAGCGCCACAACCCCTAATATTTACCTTATATTGTAGAGCACATCAAACGCTATCATGATGAGAGAACTAATCATCCCGAACTTAAAAAAGACAATAAAGGTGAGGAGTTAATATAGATGTAGATGTATATCTATGTCTATGTCTATGTCTATATCTATGAAAATTATTATGTATATGTATAGTTAGTATATACCAACTCAAAACATTGGCATTTCACGCAATCTGATTGGTCCCCTTTCTCAGGAAATGCCTCAACATTCACCTCCAAGCGCTACTTCGGAGGCGGATAATGCTTGAAGGCGCAAAGCACGAGTATCAAATAAATAGCTGGGAATGGCCTTGATTTAGAAGCTCATTATTTCAAATTTGCACCTAGTTCATTGCAGTCTTTCAATGGCAAAAGTATGCAAAAATCCCTCTACGATTTCAGTATTTCAAAAGTTATGTCCATTTGTATTTGCACATGTGCGAGCATTTGCGTTTTTTCTCGTCTATTTCGAAATCGACCCATCTCGAGCAAACTTTGCAATAAATATAGCTTATCTGCTTCGCAACTCGGCTTATTTCGAGCTTCAGCCACTTTCCAATGCCTCAGATGGCTTAAATCGATAACAGATCCAGTAAATAATTAGGATTTGCCTTCGTTCAATCTTGAGCATGGCTTCTCCTTATTTTTCGAATACACTTTAAACTGAGGCATTAAACTGCACTTGATATGGCCAGGTCGCTAAATAGAATGGGCGGCGAAACGCGCCCATGGCTCTTGAGCGATGTGTGATGCGAAGCGAGATTAGGTCGAGAGCTCTTGACATGGCCCGAGTTGATCACGTGGCGGCCAAAGTGGTTCGGTGACTGATGCTTAGAACGGGTTGCTGCAAGAAAATGGCACAATAGTTTAACTTGAGTTTTTTGAAATGAACATTTCAATGCATTTGTTAAGCCGTAGGCAATAAAGAACGAGTTTTATATTGTAACATTTATAAGAAATTATTTGAAATAAATCGAGCTTCTTCGCTTCATGTTTGCACACAAAAATTCGAACATATATTTTTGTTGAAAAAACTTCAGTTTCATTATTCCGGCACTACTGAGCCAATGAAAGATAGACTTGATAAAATGAAAACGTCGAAACACTTAAAACATTTCATTGACGAAGTGTACATTTTTTAAAATGTGATTACTCGGTCTTTGATAGATGGATCATGGATCTTTGATCCATGTTCTGTACTGATTTCACCCTCGGACATACAAAGTTTGTGTTCGATGTTTTCAAGGCCATTTATCGTTAGCACATGCTGTCTTCAGCAGTTATTTCTTTATCCTTGAGACGCATTGTTTTAAAGTTGGGCGACAACATGTTGCTATGGTAACTTTCACTTTGATGAAAAAAACATATAAAATACAACCAAAAGCAGCAAAAAGTTTAATTGTATCATATTTTGCAACTCTAGCAAAAAAATATTTGCAATTTCCGCATTTTACAGATGAATTTGAATTTTAAGCAAAATCCAAGATGGTGGTTATCTTGGCGGCCATTTTGGTTGACTTCATGGACCTCCAGCAGCGCCATAACCCATAATATTTACCTTATATTGCAGAGCACTCCCAAGGCCATCTTGAGGAGGAAACTGATCGGGTAATTTTGGACGAAACTAAAAAAGACACTGAAGGTGAGGAGTAGATGTAGATGTAGATGTAGATGTACATCTATGTCTATTGAAATTATTATGTACATGTATAGTTAGTATATACCAACTCAGCTCAACTCAACTCAACCACTATTTTATCAAAAGGGTAAGAGGGTGGTCTATCTTTAAAAGGAAACGTGTCACAAGTATGAGACTTGGCAACGGCATTCGACTTGTTTAGACAATCTTTTTTGACGTTGATTTTTCCATGGCAACCTATCACGTGGCCAATTGAGCTTTTACTTCCAGTTCGTCCCTCCAGTGTTCTTGCAGACAAGAAATAATAGTGTTTTCTGAGAGTTTTAAGTGGCATTATCTGTACCCTTTTAACATACTTTCCAAATGTAACTGGAAACTTGGTCCATCTACGCGGCATAACTGTTTTCTGGTTATTGTGTGACAACAAAATCGTGATATTTCAATTGTCACGTGACCTGGACACGCCTTCCAGTTAGTTTCGTGTATGACTTTAGTAGTAGTATTTAAAAGTATGTTTTAAGCCGTTTTACTGTATAGACACTTTTAATAAATACCACGATGCATCATTTTCCGCTGATGACGTCAAACATAATCTTTTGAATTCTCTTGCAATTCAAAAGAATACATTTGACATCGATAGCGGAATGTGGTGCATTCTGGTATTTATTAAAAGGATCCATAGGTAGGGATAGTTTGGTATAGGTATAGGTATAGGTAAATCATTAATTATGTATTAATCATGACGTCATTAAGGGAATGCCTTTTGTGTTATTCGGAAACAATAGGATAATAGACCGGCCCAAACTTGCCCGCTCTATTCCAACTCACTTCAAAACAAAACACAACTGACACAGATATCCTTTACAGACATAGATCAAAACAACATGCCTTGTCCTGGACTCGAACCTGGGTTACTGCGGCCACAACGCAGTGTCTTAACCACTAGACCATCAAAGCTGTGGCCGATATAATAGCTGAATAAACTAATTAGAGGGTTCCGAAACATTAAAAGTTTAGAAGCAAAAATATTGCACAGTATAAAAAACCCGCTTCTTATTCGTATTTACCGCAACATTCTTATAGCCGCTTCATCGCTAGTCTCTAGGCAGATTTTCAGTTTGCAAACCATTTCCAACTTTAAGAGAGTGTCCACCATAGGACCAGGCAATCATCGATTTCGCTCAAACGTGGCACAAAGGTTGAGGGTCATGAGTAGATACATGTACCAAAAGATAAGGTCAATTTGAGTTGTAGGGTCCCAACCCCCACCCCCCCCCCCCAAAAAAATGGCTATTTGGCACAAATTTATGCATATAAAATAGCTAAATTTAGTCGAATGGTAAGACAACAAAAATAGCAGCCTGGGAATAAACACTACTAAATAGTATTCTATATTGATCAGTCTTGTAGCAAAATGTGTTATTGGAATTGGTTGCTTTGATTTGTTGCTTTCCCAATACCGTAAGTGAAGGGCATGTTTAGACATTTTCACGAGACGCCAAAATTAGGTCATTTTAGATCTTAATATATCCAATGGGCAACAAGCTGACAACGTAGCTTTAATACAAGAAGTAACAAGTATCTTTATGCTTATGAAAAAACAATAACATTTTTGGGCAACTGAAAAGCTTTTTAGTATGAAGGAATTTTTGTACCTCACTCAGCGATTTATACGTTTTTCTGGCGATTTCATCAAAATTCGGTAATTAAAAAAAGTGGTTTAATTTTAATGATATTGGAAAAGAAAGACAGCAAATGCTCAGCTAAGCACCATTCTGCCTATAACAATCCTAGAATAAGCGGGAAAAGCTTTTTGAGGCACATTTCATGAAGTTTGTAAATGAGGGTTTCTGTCATACTTCATTTTCAATGCAAAAAACAATGGAACACTTCTCTCTACAATAACTCTGAATTTTACTTTCAGACACAATAAGAGTAGTAGGATAGGCACGTGGCTTCCGTATTTTTGCTGTAGTTTCTTATTAAATTGCTGTGGAATCGCTGCGGTATACATTAACGTGGGTGATGTCATAGACTATTGTCTTCATCTCATGAATAAATTGCTGTGGTATCTCATTAACTTGCTGTGGATTACATTAACGACCGTTATTGCTGTGGTATTTCATTACCCTAGAATAAACAGTTCCAAAAACCGGGTTGACGGATTTCATCACCATGGCAGAATGAACTTGCCCAGACTTGCCGTACTGTTTCCACCTAATTTTCTACGTTGAATGGTTTATCCAGACATCTATTGTTGTTTTGTTATAAAAAGAACAGCAACCGTTAAGTGTCTCATTCTTTCCAAACTCAGGATATTTTATCAATCTATACCAAAATCGTTATTTTCTAAGATGGATCCAACCGTTTACCTCGAATCGAGCGCTAAACCTTTGATGACCGTGGATGAATTTGAAAAAGTTCAAAAACAGAGGATAGGCAGTCTTATTGCTCATGTGTTCCAGCTTACTTACGCTGCTATGTTTGACATTCTCATTCAAGAAGAGAAACTGATCGCTGCGATGGTTGTGCTATTTAACACCCAAGTCAAAGGCAACATTCGTGTCTCATGATGGATAGCGATGATGCTTGGATGTATTACCAGGGTGATGTAGTGGATAAAATCGATCTCAACATCGTCATGAAGACCGCCGAAAGTGTGTGCAGCGCTCTTGGGTTCACGCTAGGCCAGTCCTGGCAAGCTTACGTGTCCGAGCTGCCAAAGCTGCCTTGGACTAGCATCTATCTCACCTCGCTAGAACTCGAGGATTGCGGAGAAGATCTTAAATGTCGTATCCTGTCTGCCATATATTACGGACCCAATGGATTAAAATGGAAAGATTTCAGTGACAATAATGAACCTGACGATGAAGTACAATGCCCTGAGACTATTGTTAGAAAAGAAGAAGAAGAACCAATGGACCTTGACGTTGTAATTAATGCCATTCAAAACAAATTGTGTCTATAAAAGTAATAAAACATGTTCATTTGAGTCAGTGTGTGTTCGTCTCTTTCTCAGTTAACATGGGTATAAGACCTTCCTCGTTTCGATTTCGTTTTGACCTATACCGCCTTGTAGCACAAAGTATAATTTTTACTACAAGTGTAATTATGTTATCGAAGGAGGGATTTTGCGATCTGCCGGGGTCTAAACTTAGCAAGTTAAAACAAATCCATTCTGAAGTATTCACGCAAGTTAATTGGGGAAGATTATTGGTATTTTTAAATTTTGCCGAACAATTAGGATTGACCGAGGAGGACTGGGAACGATTATTCGATTTTCTCGTTCCCACTCACCCAGATAGGAGAATAGACTTATAAGTGAGCACTGTGGAAAGAATAGTCATTTGAGTTTCGACCGTCAGAGAAGTCACTAGTGATGGGTTGCTGTCCACCTTCACCCACCCTGGCACTAGAGAGAATTTTTAATCGCATTCGTTGCGTATTTGCTTGTTGTGGTGGCAAAGTCATTGTACAAAACTCCGAGTTTTGCGATGGAGAAAACTCTCGCCAGCATTTACCTCGATCCGAGTCATCCCGCAAGTTTCGGTGGTTTGGATGCTATGTACAGGGCGGTCAAAGAGACAGGAAAGAGCAAGATTTCCCGTAAAAAAATGGAAGATTGGTTGAGTCAGCAAGACGTTTATACGCTTCATAAGCCCGCGCGTAGACATTACAAGAGAAGTAGAGTCATTGTTCCCGGTATAAATGCTCAATTCCAAGCTGATTTGGTGGATGTTCAAAGTCTAAGTCGATATAACGAAGGGTTGCAAATACCTTCTCACTTGTCTAGATGTCTTTAGCAGGTATGCTTGGGTCATGCCTTTGAAGACAAAACAGGGTCAAGAGCTAGTCAAGGCCATTCGAACGATTCTATCTTCTGGTCGCAAACTACTTAAACTTCAAACGGATCAAGGCACGGAGTTTCTTAATCGTGTGTTCCAGAAGTTTCTTCGTGACAACAACATTGATTTTTTTACAACTAACTCGGGATTAAAAGCATCAGTGGTTGAGAGATTCAGCCGTTCTTTTAAGGGGAAAATGTATATTTTTTTTTCTGCTAAAAACACTCTTACGTATATCGATGTGCTACCTCAGTTAGTATCATCTTACAATCATACCTACCATCGCAGTATTAAAATACAACCAAGCCAGGTTACCAAGGCCAACGAAGCCAAAGTATGGGAAACGTTGTATGGAGATGATGTACACAAGATTGTTCGTTTCAAATTTGCAGTTGGGGATCGTGTAAGGATCAGCAAAGCGAAACGACTATTTGAAAAGTCTTACCTTCCCAACTTTACCGAAGAAACTTTTACTGTGTACAAACGAATGTCGCGTCAAGTACCAGTCTATAAACTGAAAGATGATGCAGGGGAGATTTTAGATGGAACATTTTACGAATCTGAACTACAGAAAATTATCAAGAACGACGATGTTTATCGTGTGGAAAAGATGTTACGCAAGAGAAAGCGTAAAGGCTTAGTTGAATATTTTGGGTCTGAGGCCGGACACATCCAAATACAATAAGGTAATAGATTGTATCTCCTTAGCTGCAAGATTTTTCGTCTGGCTTTGTAGAAGTAAGGAGAAAATCCCACAATTAGAGAGCTTCATATCTTACTTGAAATACTATGAGAAGGAAATCAAACCTCTCTCTATTTATTAGATCTATCAGTGCCCCCTTCCAAAACAAACTTGAAGTGATTTAGCAGAGATCCTTCAGAAGCTATGCCTTTGTGAGTTAAAAAAAGGACAAAGTTCAACATTTGCACGTGCACACAACGTGACTGCTCATACAAAATACAGTCGCTTTTCGCTTATAGTAATCGCTTGAGGCATACAATTAATAACCTACACATCAGCTCACATTAATTCAAACAAAGATAAACGTTTTAAATACTGTAAATTGTAGATTAATTGCATTACGTTTTCTCTGTTGAACTACATACATCACGGACAAGTTTCTTTCAGGACAAAGTTCAACATTTTCACGTGCAGACAGCGTGACTGACAAAAAAATACAATTTTAAACAGTAATCGCTTGAAACCCGGGCTTGAAACATACAATTCATGTTCCAAATCACATTATTGTTTGAAATCGGCTTGCCGTTTTTGCAATAAAACTATACTTTCTTAGTTCAATACAAGCTCACCTATTAACGTAACCGCATTCCACATTTTTTGGACGTCTCATCCCCGGCAGACCATTCTACCATTCATGCACAGAGCACATCATAGGCGGTATTTTCGAATAAATGTCCTTGAGAACAGTTCCCAACCAACAAAATTTCAAAACTTTACACTTTTAGTGTTTGAGGCAACAATCGCGGAGATTCAAGATGGCTGATTTTCAATTTATGTCAAGTGCCCTTCTTTGACATTCAGTAATACCATTTTAGAAGCGAGAATTCGATTGGCTGACACAGTACATGGTGTAAATACTAGAGGGAATCTGAAAACATACTAACATAAAAACATCAATACCAACTTTTGCGCCTGCTAATGAGCAATTTGTTTTTCAAAATAGCTAAAAAATGGTACAAGATTTCGACTTATTTTTTTTTAAATGAACATTTCCCCTTAAGGTTTTTCTCAGATTTTTTCAAGAGCATTTATTGTTGGTAAATGCCGCAGTAGCTGTTCGTTTATCCTTGTGACACTTTTAGGCAAAGTTTGGAGACAACGGGTTGCTATGGTAACAAGATATGACGTCATAAGTAGCACGAGGTCAAGCCATTTTTGATTAAAAATGCGGGTTTTTCACCTTTTCACTAGCAAAACATATTTGTAATTTCTGCATTTTACGAATAAAGTTGAATTTTTAGCAAAATGCAAGATGGCAGCCATATTGTCGGCCATTTTGGATGACGTCACGGACCCCCAGCAGCGCTACTACCCATAATGTTTACCTTATCTTGTAGAGCACGTCACAGGCGATCTATCACATATAAAATATTTTCCAAATATTGTAACACGAAATATTGTAGCACCCTTGTACCACGGTGGGGGTATAAGTTTGCGTGTAAGTCCGACGTTCAGTTGTGTCACATTTTGCAACTCTAGCAAAAAATATTTGAAATTTTCGCATTTTACCGATATGTGTGTATATTTAGTAAAATTCAGCATGGTGGCCATCTTGACGGCCATTTTGGATGACGTCATGGACCCCCAGCAGCGCCACAACCCCTAATATTTACCTTATATTGTAGAGCACATCAAACGCCATCCTGATGAGAGAACTAATCTTCGCGAACTTAAAAAAGACAATAAAGGTGAGGAGAATATGTAGATGTAGATGAACATCTGTCTATGACTATGTCTGTGAAAATGATTACGTATATGTATAGTTAGTATTTCCCAACTCAACAACTTTGCCATTTCACGCAATCTTTTTGGTCCCCTCTCTCCGGAATTGCCTCAACATCCCCCTCCAATCGCTACTTCGGAGGTGGATAGTACTTGAAGGCGCAAAGTACAAGTATCAAATAAATAGCTGGGAATTGCCTCGATTTAAAAGCTCATTATTTAATATTGGGACCTACAACCCTGGCCAAAACTCTTGGGACACTACCGAAATAACTCTGCAATATAACGCATTCCATTGACCTCACTGGTGCAAAATTGTTTTCACGGCAATCAACATTGCCGTGGGGAGGGGGTGGGGGACTGAAATAGCACGTAATAACAACATGCAGATTGAAGCATAGTGAGTACTAGGATACGAACATATTAGGGAAGCGTATTTTTGCGTGCAATTTTAGTGAGTGTCCCAAGAAGTATTGGCCAGGGTTGTCTGAAATGGGCTTTGTAATAGAAATAGACTATTCTATAATTTCCTTCTTTCATGGTGTTATTTTGGTTGGTATTACTGTCGAGGTAGCAATGTTTGTAATCATGATCGCAAATAATTGACATTTATCTCCACTGTTGAACATCGCAATATATGCACTGAAATATGTGACTCAGTTTCAAGAGCCTTTTAGCGAGAAGATAGCTCATATTTGGATTGTCGTGTTTTTTACATAGTCTCTTATTAGAGACAAATCAATCTTTGTTTCCTTCTAGCTAGATACTATATCTGGCTCTGCAAATCAAAAGAACTTTTACCTCGTATGACGTGCTTTCTCCGATATGCGAAATCTATATATGATATAGAAACAAATCAAGGTGGCGTTTTTCTAAAGAAATGGTCACTTCTTGATGTTTTTTAAAATACCTTCTTTCACAGTACATTGCTGCTCTCTTCATCTCTAGTTCCATTTTTTTTTCGATAGGTAGTTTTTACCATATCTCTCAGTCCCTTTTCATTGATTCACCTTAAAGCTTTACATATCCAAACAGTTACTACCGGTTTTTGCTTTCTAATTATACTTTGTTGGTTTACTTTATTGCCTTTATCTATAGTTACCCTGTTGTTTTTTTTTTCTGTTACCTTGTTAACTTGTTTTTTTTTTTCTGCGCAAATGTGAATATAAAAGCTTGTAATTGTTTAATTAAATTATTAAAAAATAGTCTCTTATTGTAACTAAGCGTTCATTTGTAACAGTGGTGTTATTAAGTTTGGCGTAAAAGCTAATATGTGCTTTCATTGATCATGTGTCGCGTGTTTTTGTGCCTACTTTACGCCGGTGATTTCAGAATTATGTATCACGAAAATGAGGTCCAGTTTCCGCACGATTCGCGAGCTGTGGGCATCCGTTTAAACTATTACAAATGCATGGCATCGTAAAAGAAGAATTCTGTAGTGCTGTTTACAACGCAACGGGGAAAAAATTGCGGAAAGTCATTTATCCTATCTCTCTTAACCCTATCCAGACCGGGCTTTTTTTGACCGTCTGGGACGGGAGGGGGGGGGGGGGGGGGCTCCAGAAGCCTCCCCCCTATGTAACTTTGAAACCGCTTATGCTATAGCCACCAAATTTACACAGGATAATGTTGTCATGAATTCTAGTAACTACAGATACTTTGGTGTCATAATGACGTAACGTGACGTCATATAGTCGATTTGATTGGCTAAATCAATTTTCATCAATTTTGAACAGATAACAACAAAACTGTAACAGCTACCTATTTAATAAAAATCTTATGTTTACTAACACTGTTGGTGTTGTTAACAATAACAGTGACGTCATTATGGCGTCGTATACAATAAAATAACCGACTGAAACGTTCTACAAGGCATATCTCTGAAACAAACGGTAGCGTTCATACCAAACTTTCACATATTGATGCAGGAGTAAAAGTTAATGAATTCGTACAGTTTTTTGCTATGGTAACAGCATGTGACGTCATATAAGTGATGTGTAATGTGCTGATAATCTCCCACAATGCAACTGCTCTCTAAAAATTACTAAATACTGTACCTAATAAACTCAAAAAAGCTTTTTCAAGTGAAGAGGACATTTTTGACAATAAATGTTCAGAGATAATGGAATTACACAGACAGGTAATATACTAGAAATAAATTTCCCATTTTATTGTCCGCCATTTTGGATCCGCCATCTTGAATTAGTCCTAACGTGTTTATTTCGGTAAAAAACACCGAAAAATAAAGCAAGTGGACTGCTAAAGCTTAGTTTATTGTGGGCAAATGTTTTACAATCCAAAATATGAACCATAATTAATGAAATTGTAGAGAAAAACGACCTTTAGTAAAACTTCGACCCACCATTCTGGATTTTGACATTTCATATTCCACATTTTCCTAAAATTATGGTTAATTAACCTTAAATAATAAACAATTATACATAATTTGATTAATTATCGCTAAATTAAGTGGAAAATATTAATTTAACAAGAAAACTTTGAAATAATCTTGATTAAAGCGAAAAATGCTAATTTTGTAAAACATAGGTGTAAAAAAGCGGTTGCTATGGAAACGTCAATGTTGGTGAACAAAGGACGCTAATGTGAAAATGTTTCCAGATAAATTTCAGGAAAAGTCACCAAATTTGGTGGTCATTGCGTCGACCGTTTTGAAACGACACAACTTCAAAGTTCGAGCGGGCTCCAAACGCCCCCCCCCCCCCCCCCCCCCCCCCCGCCGGGCTGGACAGGGTTAAAGTGCCTATGGAATGTATTTTTTTTCTTCGTTTTTCAGTAGTTTCCCTAGGAAAGGAAAGAAAATCGTTTTTTTGCCGCTCAAAGATGCGTCACTTCGGTTAAAAAGTGTCTCATATTTTTGGAGAGCCTGGGGCGAGTGGGAGTGAGTGAAGACGTAAATTACGTAGATAGGTTGACACATTGGTTTGTTTACGCTATAATTCCCTTGGAATCCTTTAGTGTGATGGTGATTTTGCCGACGTTTTTGGCTGTACAAATGTCAGACAGTGCCTAATATGTTTCTTTATAGTCCTCTGAAGGTGAAGAGGATCAGTTTCGGATCACTCTTGATGATCAAATGAAATGATCGTGTCCACTGTAGTTTTGCCGTAGCAAGGCAAACCGACTTTGCCGCTTTGGCGAAGGAAGTGAACATGAAGAAGACAGTCTTTGATTTAGATTATTGAACGTGAAAGGTATATATTTTAGTAGCACAACGTCTCAGCGGTTAGCCAGTTGAGTTGAAAGCTTATTGAACGCTGAAGCTTTTTTTTATTTCTTTTAGTGGCTCGGTGACTAGCGTTTATCGAACGCGAACGATACATTTGTAGTACAAACAATGTATATTGCATGTAATTCGCGACACGGCCGGTCTTCTCTACGGATTCTGAAGTTCATTGATCGCGCGTGGAGGTTATGGGCTTATTTTAGCGGCTCGGCAGTTCGCCCGTCTACTTAAAGTTATTTTTTCAATGCAAAGGATATATGTCTTAGCTGCTTTGCGGCTTGCTAGTTGAAAGTTTCTAACATGAGTATACTGTGAGTATTATCACTGTTGTTATTATTATATTATTATATGTAATAATAATTGTTTTATACATTTATTATTACGCTAAATTTTTATTGTTATGTAAACATTTTTAATAATTACGTAATTCAGCCCACGGGCTGCAATGTGATTTTAAATAAACTATCTATCTATCTATCTTCTTCTTCTTCTTCTTCTTCTTCTTCTTCTTCCATTAAACTTGCCTCCTTCACTATCTGAGATGTTATGCATATACGAGGTGATATTTTTCAGGCGGCTCGCTGAATTGAATGTGAAAGTTGTATTTTTAGCGGCAAGTCGCGTTGATAGCGTATTTATTTATTTATTTCTTTATTTATTCAAAATGTTTGAACTAAAGTATATACGTAGCAATTAAGCTTATTAGTTTAGTGTCTTGCCAGCGATTGAACGTTTCTGGAAATTTTAACCGCTTGGCGGCTTGTAAGTGAGTTCAAAGTATTGTGTTTTAGTGCTTACATTTATACGTCTGATTTATATTTCACTGTATTATATACATAGATAGGATGAGCCTAACAGCGAAGCTCTCTGGACATAAAGCCGATGATAAACTTAACTGAGGTGAAAGGTCGGAAGCACAAGAATTAAGATTGACGAGCGGGCTATTTTTTCAATTTTAGCAATTCTCAAAAACAGAATTACGCGGCCGTCCGCGCAGCACATTTAGACCGTACAAAAGTTCACAAAAACAACTTTTACTCCGTCTAGAATATCTAGCACGACTACTTTCCATATGAAATACACCTGTTGCTTATCAAAAATTGCCCGAGAAACTGATTTGGAAATCAAAATTGCAAAAAAAATACACAAACATATTTGCATAAGGCCACGCGGGTGAAGTTAGAACTATAAAATCCAAGTCTTCTTTTGTTTACATAAAATCGGTTTTCAACCTATGTAATGAATGAACAAACACATAGAAATGGACAACACAATCTTCTTTCGAAATTATTTTAGTCAAATCTTCATAAGCTTACGTTTAAAAGCAAAACACGAACCATTTCTTGCGCATCGATGTCGAGCTGTCTTCGATGAAAGAAATCATGAAACGACTGAATTTGAACACGGTTTTTTTAACAATTCTCCAAAACTAACAAGAACACAAAGAAAAAGTCAATCACAGATTGCTCTCAACATAAATTCCCATCAAAAAATGTTATTTGTTTTACCTTTAAGAAATTCTTTACATCTCCGCTTCTTTAGTTTTGAAATCCGTATGAATTTCCTCGAAGCAAGATTTTATCCCTGAAAGCTCTTCTTTTTCCAATATAGCGGTTTCTGAGTATCCCTTAATTAATATCCCTGTCTTGCGAAAAAATGCAGGGAAATAACGATTTTTATTTGAAATAGTTTTCTCTGCTAAACACAGCAAAACATCGAAGTGTTTACCGAGCTGACGTAACATTCGGCCGTCTAGCCGCGCGAATAACAAAGCCTTGCTTTGGTTTCAAATTTGCTAAAATCCCAGATGTTGTGCGGCGTCATACGCGCATGTTTTGCGACGTCATACGCGCCCGCGAGAGCTTCGCTACAAATTGATCTGAGCCAACACGCAATGATTCAGCGATATATTTTGTTACGAATAGTCTTACGCATTTGTAGATATAAGTTTGATACATGTTCCGTAGAAAAAAAGCCTGCTAGTGAACACTTGCTTCGCTCTACTTTGAATTATATAATTCGGAATACCGTATAGACATTTATGTTACTCGCCAGTTAGTGTCGATCAAGTCAGTACATTTTTGTAGACCTCACTGGGCAGGCTTTCCACAAGCTCTGGAAGGCGATATCGTATACTTGCCTGCCTCTGAAAAAGATATGTAGCCGCGATTTGGAATTGAATGAAGACGCGACAATTTTCGCGACAATCGATGCGCTTTTAGTCTTGATTAAGGTGGCTCCTAATAGTTGAAACATTCCCATCGTGATACATCTATGACATTCAATCACAGCTACACCAGTAAAGTTAAGAGAAAACGTTTAGTACAGGTTTGTAAACACTTAACCAAAGAACAAGTTTAGTTGGCTACGACATCAAAATGTGTTACTATGGTAACTTAAAGAGAGGCCAAAAAGACCCCATTTTCAACATTTTCAGGCTAATAACTTCAAAACTGCTCGATGAAATTATTTCATTTTTATGTATTTTCGTCCCATAAACATAACAAACATTTGTGCCAATTTTGAAAAAAAGCTGTACATAGGATTCAGAGATATGTCATTTTTACATAAATTTAGGGTAGCTCTGAACTTTATGTACAGAATTAAAAAAAAATGTTAAAATGTTTCTCTTGCCAACTAAACAAAAATATATCGAAAACAAAAACTTTCACCGTGTAGTTTATAAGTTATTAGCCTCAAATGGTCCAAAACAGCGTATTTTTGACCTCTTTTCGCGTTACCATAGCAACGAATGATGACGTCGTTTGGATACCACTTTTTTGACTGATAAAAGATTTACTGGTTTCAAGTAAAAGATTTTTAGCCACACCATCGGGCTAGCTGTAATGGATTGCAAAAGACGAGAGAGCTGAACAATATGGAGCCACCTTAAAGGCCCATTGTATTATCATAACGAGCCAGAGTGATCCGGAAGTTAAAAAAAAACGTAAGGTCTGGTTGCTATGAAGTGACATCATAGGCCTACTTAGCAGCCGTCATCGTATATGATATGCGGTTTCCGGATAGCTGCAGCGTTTGACAATTACTACTTGTACGTTATCAGATTGTGTACAAACTCCTGTGGAGGTCAGCCTGTCATTTTTGAGGGGTTCGATTGCTTTTTGACATTTTAGGAGGTTGGATTTCAATAAAAAATTATATGAGAAGAGCGGGAAAATTGGGTCATCATTCCCGCGAGTGCATCGATGGATGTCTTTTACATTCGACGATTTGAGCTGCCTACGGTAAGAGATTTGAGAGACTGGTTTGTTCTAAATTCGAAGATATGCGGCGTTTCTACCACGGTTCAGCTTGCAGCGTAAAACAATGGCGGATTTTTTGATCGGAGAGTTTACAAGGACGATCTGGATGGTGCTGTTGCTCGGCTTTATTCGCCATTCAGGTAACGTTCTATATCCTTTCTGTGTCACCCATGAATACGGTGAAAATTAATTTTGGATATTAAACAACCAATATTTTGAGACGCACGTGAAATCTAGGCAAATGTTATATATCCTCTCTGGTTCACCCAGGTTTGAGTCCTGGCATCGCCGTATGTCTGAGCGCTCAAGGGATATACAACATTAATCAATATTTTGTGACGCACGTGAAATCTAGGCAAATGTTATATATCCTCTCTGGTTCACCCATGTTCGAGTCCTGGCATCGCCGTATGCCTGAGCGCTCAAGGGATATATAACATTAATCAATATTTTGAGACGCACGTGAAATCTAGGCAAATGTTATATATCCTCTCTGGTTCACCCAGGTTTGAGTCCTGGCATCGCCCGGTATGCCTGAGCGCTCAAAGGAAATATAACATTAATCAATATTTTCAGACGCACGTAAAATCTAGGCAAATTTTTATATATTCTCTCTGGTTCACCCAGGTTGGAGTATTTTTTGTGCGCAACAAAGCAAGCATTACAATAAAATTATTACAGCTGTTATCCCTAAAATGCTGTGATCAATAATTTCGCTTCCTATTTTCTTTGTGTGAGCCGTAACAGACAGGTGAACAGAGGAAATCCACATTTAGCAATAGCCGTCTTTAATACGAACTACGTGTTACACCGAACTTCAAGTTCAATAATTATAGAACGCCGACATGGTTGTCTTGTTTACCGCAAAACGATGTTTATATTTGTACCCAGGTTGCGGTGTTTCCGTTCTGAGCTACTTCCGAATGTTGCGACTACAATGATAATTACCGAATCGCTACATTTCGCTTAGCTTGAATACACCGTGAAAATTTTCGGACAGAGTTGACTTCCATACTCGTCCGCGCTGTTTAATATTCAGTCGTACAAAACCAACGAAAATCTAAATTTCTTGTTTTGCAGATATCTAAGCGGCTGACTTTTTCTGTTATTGTGCTGTTTCTAATGCCAGGACCCTTCATTAAATTTATTGTGCCCATCATGAAGATACTTCATAAAAACCATAAAGAGTTTTTCTTTCAAAGCTACATCTCACAAGCCATTTCCTGTCAAACTGCAGCAAGATCTCTAAAACCCTCTTACAAAATGGTCACACCCACTCAGCCAATCAGTGCCCAGTATTTGTGTGTTCTATATCCCATAAACTGTCATAAAATGATGTAAAGAGGTGGGGCTTTGAAGCCCAGGGAAATTGTGGGGTAAAATAACTACTCATTAGTAAGCTCTATATAGAACATACTAATGAATTATTTTGTTTTCTTTTGTCTTAAAGCCTAATTAGTATGCTCTATATAGAGCATACTACTGAGAAAATAGAGCATACCAATGAGTATATAGAGCATACTAATGAATTACAGGCTGCTAATTTAAACAAAAACAACAATGACAATTTTATTTGAAGTTTTCGCTTTACATAACTTAAGCAAGAGATTAATCACCAAAATAACAAAACGAAATTCGACTTAACAATTTTTAGAAAAAAATTAAGCGAAAGACTGGGTCTTTCTGCGTGTACAGGTACTCATTGTCTTCTATTGTTTGTGAGGTATTGTATTTTTGGTCTTGTTTTGCATTTGTATTATTGTCGTTCTTTGTTCCTTTTGTTTTACGTCATCTGTCCTCCGGTACACACCGAAACAACCGAAAGACTGGTCTCGTCGTTCTTTGGAATTCTGTCTCTTTCTGTTTGCTCAATTTCGTTCACTGTCGTAGGCTTTTGGAAACGTGCACTTTTGTCGAATTCATATCATCCCCCAAGCACTCGGATATGTCTACGCTCTCAAAAGCAAGTAACTCTTGAGTGGCAAGGACGGCCTCAAGTTCCTCGAGCTCTGTATACTGGCTCATAGCCGGAGCAAATGAGCCATCAAAACAACAAAGAATAAACAAAGCTCCAAAGAAAGAAATGCATTGTTATTCGTAAAATTCTACCAACATTACGGCGGCATCCAAAACAAAATAACAACGTGATTCCCAAGTGTGAATGACACAATTAAAATACGCTCATAAATACAATCTGCATAACATATGTTTTCTTCGCGGATGTGACCATTTTCTAAGACGGTTAGACAATGAACGCTCGTGTCCTATGGGATATAGCGCCTCTCGCATTAGATAGAAGTGCCACTCGGGCTACGCCCTCGTGGACTTCTATCTATGCTCGAGGCACTATATCCCATAGAACACTCGCGTTCATTGTCTAACCCTTACATAAAGATAATTAAAAACGTGCATGAAATGAATTTTCACGCCTAAAGATGATAATGCCTTAGTGCAAAAGTTCACGCTTTACGTGAAACAGAAATAGTGTTCAGAGGGGATTTGATTACATTGGCATGCTGGAAGTTACAAGACCTCCCTCTGAGATATAGGGCAAGGGAGATCTAGCTATTTTTTGGTTGCTAAGAGCGTCTGGCTCGTTATGGTTTGAGGCCGTTGCTAGGGAAAAATCAGTTTGCTCTAGCTCAGCAATTTTGTTCCATATATTTGACCAAATTTGAACAGCAGCATTAAAGTACACCTGTGTTTCGGGTTGTGACGTGATCAGGCCACGCCCAATGTCACGTGACCCAAAACAGAAAAATAAGCATAACTTTAGGAACTTACAGTTTTATCCAAATTTTTAAGCATCATTCGATTTTATACACGATTTATAAAAAGAAAACGTAAGCATGCATTTTCCCTAAGGATGAAAAATAAAAATAATATGAGGAAAAATGCCGTTCTCAAAACCACATTTTTACGTCTTAAGAGGCACTCCGTTTTAAATCCCTAGGTCAATTTTCGGCGGTAAATGAAATTCTTTCATTTTTTCTGCAGAAATAAAACATCATCATGTCCTAACTACAAAATGGTATTTGTTTGGCCTCGTTTCGGTCTCGTTTGTTTCGCCTCGTTTGGCCTCATCATCATTCCTAACCAACAGAGTAGCCGCTGTTATTCGCATCAAATACCACGAAGCTTCTGTAAAATAACCTTCAAATATCATCGAATGAACATAAGTTGGGCTTTTGCTGTATTAGGTGATCCAAATGAAAAGGCCATTTTCTGCATAATATATGTTTAAGAAACGGAATGAACAACAAAAAACAACAACAAAAGAACAACAAAATATGTTGGAATGCTGTCAATATGCACTCAGTAAAACGAAGTAGACATCGTAGCCAAGTAAAAGTTCAGAATTTCAAAGTACTATTGTTTGAGACGTATATATCCTGTGGGTATACACAATGATTCAGCTTTGGTGTGGATATTTTGTGATACGATTAGAAGTTCCTAGCCCTGGCAACCCTTTTAAGAACAAGTCTCTGTTAGAGTTAAGAAAAATGGGAAATAAATATTTTTAACCGCGTTCATATTTTGCATGCAGGCAGGTCTTTAGGGTAGATGTTCAACAATGACCTTTGTTAAGATCGTTTCTTCTTTGTTGCCATGGTAATACCGGTTGTTTGTTGGCGCCATTTAACCCAATTTTGACCTCGGAAACTACTGTAAAAAGAGCAAAGTGTAAGACACCATTTCGCAAGCCCATTTAAACTACAACAATCAAAACTTTCACCAGAAAACCTAGAAAACCCTTACTCATTATTTATTCTCAAAAAAATTAAAAATGAGTGGAAGACTTTCAAACAAAAAAAGTTATTTTGCACCTGCTGGTCACTTTATATTTGGGTACTTTGCCTTCCTCCTCCCATATGCCATACGTTTATTTACAAGGAGACAAGCCTACACGGTTTAACCCTAGGGGGGGAAGCATTTATTGTTAGCACATGCCGTCTTCAGTTTCTGTTTGGTTATCCTTGAGACACATTTTGGTAAAGATTGGCGACAATTCGTTGCTATGGTGGCGAGATATGACGTCATAAGTAGCATACAAGTCAAGCTCTTTATAAATAAAAATGCTTGTTTTCACCTTTTTTCGGTGAAAAAAATATATAAAACGATACCAAAAGCATAATTTACAACTCAAGCAAAAATATTTGCAATTTTCTCATGTTTAGTTAACTCCGGGGTTCCGATGGCGGCCATCTTGGCGACCATTTTGGATAACGTCACACATACATACATACATACATACATACATACATACATACATACATACATACATACTTTATCGAGACTCCCTTTTACAGGGCTTTTCGGTCACAATGTTAACTAACACATGTACATAATACTTGTAATTAAGAAAACTTATTTACAGTAATTTAATTAAATTCGATATATATTCCAAATTATTTCATATGAAACATATTAAAAGTATCCGCTTAAAACTATCAATTTCTTTCACACCCCCAGCAGCGTCTTAATCCTTAATATTTACCTTATCTTGTAGAGCACATCACAGGAATACACGAGAAATACAAGAGGTATTTCAAGATTCCGTACTTCATCTTCGTTCGGGATATGATTAGCTACCTGGCCCTACTGGCACTGCACCTGGCAATATGTGTCCAGCCTTCACAACTATCGTTCAGCGGTCTAGAATGGACGATTTTGTTTTTTTTCTCTGGTCGTCTTTTGACTGAAATAAAGCAGATTCTAGTCCCGCGACGGGCAGAAAACGGCGAGACTAAAAATGTGCCTTTAAGTGAGCTTGCAAAGAATTATTTGAGGTAAACAAATAATATAATTGGAAGAATGAAAGATTATGAATGAATTGATTTATTTATCATTAACTGATTGATTTATTGATTATAAATTACAATCATTATTGGTGTCGGCGCTTTTTTTTCTCCAATTAATATTTATAAAAAAAACATTGATATTGTCTAACATATTTCGCAATATCTCCTTTTATATTTAAAATAAAGTAATATTTTCTCTCATATTCAGTGTTGCACAATGTAAATTTCTGCAATTTCGTGTGTTCTTAAAATAATGAAAACACGAAGATTGCATTGGAAAAGCATTTCTCGAAGGTTCTTTTCAAAATACCCAATTCTTATTTAATCATACAGTGGGTTTAATGCTTATTTTCTTTATGTTGCTATTTTTAAATTCACTTTTATGACCCATTAACCCATGCAGTTCTTCTGCTTTAAACGTTTCTTGACATGTTTTTGGACTCAATCCGAAAAACATATTTCTCTTTCTTTCCAAAGTTTGTATTGCCCCTACCCATTATCAATCTACTTTTTGAAATAATATGCCGCTTTAATTTTAGTTTCAAGTTTGGAATGGACCACTCGTAGATAAGTAACACATATGTTAGTAAATGAGGGCGGGGAACGTGTTAATCGCGTTGCAATAGTACTATCGTAACTTATGAATGTTTACTAACTTCTTCCTGTCAGGGATCGTTGGAACGTTTACGACCTCTTCATCATTATTACATTTATCTGTGTGATAATCCTGAGAATAGTCACATTGGCAGTATCTGGATCAGTGACCAACAACCGAGTTTTGGTGATAGCCGGTTATCTTTATGGCTTCAACACGATGCTTCTCACTGTCAGAGCTGTTGGGTCCATATTGGAGACATTTAAAGATGTTGGAACCATTCAAATTGCCTTATTTCACATCATCAGGGACGCAGCTGTGGTAGTGTTACATTTTGTAGCAATCACTGTGGCCTTCGCGAGCACAATAACGAAGATATTTGTGGCCGAGAGGTCAATGGTTAAGGAAGACATCACTGGAAAGCCCCTGTGAGTGTTAAGAATGATATTTTCTTTTTAAGCTACCCTTTTATTTTTAAAGTTTTGTTTTACATGGGATGACCAGCTATACGAATGCTTATCACGCTAATAAATAAGATCAATCGAATTACAACATAACCCATTGTAATAATACCGGAACTGATGGGCCATAAAGATAAGATCGTTATCGAGGTCAATGACACTTGCTGTACCCCAAATGTTTTTTTTTTTTTTTTTTTTTTTTTAACATAACACTAAACATGTGGTCCGATGAACGGACTGATTGAAAATGATGGTTCGTTCTGGCTGCAAAAAAGTAGCCGTAATAGCAAGGTTGTATTAACGGGGAGATTGTTTGACGGGGTTCTACTGAAAAAATAAAACATTCAAACTTTTATTACCAATATTTAAAATACATTACAGCCAAAATACTCAGCGCGTTCCGCTTATCATTTGGGAATTATTTTCTCTGGGGAACTCGCACACAATTCCCCTCTATTCCTAATTAGGTATATGCGCCGTGCAGTATGTGGTTCAGAGGGACGTATTACGAAAACATACACTTTGTGTTCAGTAAAAAAGTGTTCACTTCACACCAAAACCTCACTCAGTCTTTTCCAAAGGGACGACCGTCACATAGCTTCGTTTATTCATTCAAAGTTCATCGCTGCCCCTTCTACTTTAGTCTTCATGGCGGCACAAGTTATCGTTCCAATCGATAATTCTACTTCAGCAAGTTATCGACGCCCCGGCTGCTCAAGCTGCCCAAGCAGTCCAACCTGATCCGTCCCAGCGAAATGACTACCTTTTAGACGGTCAGGCGCAGGTTGTTCTTCCTCCAACAGTTAAATTGCCTATAACCCTGAAACATTTTTTTTTTGCTTAAAAATATCTTACTATTTTTTCTAAACAAAATGCAGCAAACATTTTTTTATTTTGCTTAAAACCCCGATTTTGTATGGCCCGCCAAAGTTCAGCTTTTCAAAATCACCACCGTGTTTGAAAAGCCTGGGACTGAGTGACGTCACGGAAGTATGTTCCCCGTGGCGTCGTCTGGTGCTATCTCAGTCAAGATACCCGGCAGTCTGAAATTTTTATCGAATTTACTCGAAATATCTCGTTTAATTCTACATTACATTTACATTTACCAAAATGAGAGCAGTCCCTCTCTTCGAGGCCTTTGTCCTCTGGTCGCGGTCAAGTTCTTAAAGTTCTTAATGCGTCAGCTGACAAACCCCACTCTTAAAAGAGTTAATATAAGGAGCTGTAGCTAACATGGCAGGCAAATTGTTCCATTGTTTTATAGTTCTAGATAGGAAACTGTACTGAAGGTAAATTTTCTTCTCGTTATGTATTCTATAGGATTTAGTGTGAGTATTTCTGGAGTATCTCGTAAGTGGTATAAGTTCTTTAGAGAAGTCTACTTCGACTGAGCTATTTACAATTTTGTAAAACATAGTTAGTCTATTATCTGCTCTACGCTGAACCAGACTGCGCCAGCCAAGCTCATTCAGCATGGCGGTGACATTTGCTTCGCGGCTGTAGTTGTTGCAAACAAAGCGGGCTGTTCTCCTCTGCACCATCTCGATCTTATTTTGGTTCTCTTGAGTAAAAGGATCCCATACGGTGGATGCGTACTCGATTTTTGGTCGAACAGGGGTCTTATAAGCGTTGGCTTTAATGTGTTTCTGATGGATTTGTAGATTTCGTCCAAGAAAGCCTATAGATGAGTTAGCCTTCTTTACTATTGCGCATATATGTTCATTCCAGGAAAGCTTATGATGAATAGTGACGCCAAGGTATTTAACTGTATATTTTTCTTTAAGGATCTGGTTATAGGATGTAATCATGAGTGAGGGGCATCCTGCACCGGGTAACTCGTAACACATTGCACTTATTTGGGTGGAAAGACATTTGCGATCTGGCTTCCCACTCTTCTAGGAGTTGGAGATCTTTTTGTAGAATTGCAGCATCTGTTTCATTAGCAACAGTCATATATATAATTGTGTCATCGGCAAAATGTCGAACTTTAGACTGTAATCTAGTTTGAAGATCGTTTATATATATTAAGAATAGTATTGGACCGTTCACGGAACCTTGAGGCACACCACTTCTGAGAATAGTCGATCTTTGTTTAGAAATATCTAGCGATTTCAAATATTATCTCGACTTCGAAGTTAAAGAAATTGTCTAGCTTGGGCACACTATAAAATCTTGATGGTTTTGACACAGAAAAAATTCGTGCTGACTCGCCGAGTCTACTGTCACGGGAATATCTCCACAAAAATGATCACTGAAACCTCTCGAGAGTATTCGATCTTTGTTCAGAAATGCCAAGCGATTCTAATTGATGTTTTTGTTTTGTAACGGACGAATTCTCCGAGCTTGGGCATACTATAGAATCTCGACTGAGGGGCATGGTTTTCAAAATACTAGATCATGACCCGGCAGTCTAAAATTCTTACGCGTTTTTCCACAAAAATTTTCAGCAGCATTTTCATTCGAACCTGCTGAGAGTACTCGATTTCTGTGAATAAATACCAAGCGACATCTTAACAGTGAATTGTACTGAATTGTACACTTCCCCCCGCCATGGATACACATATTATAAATAATAAATACAACAGAATGCGGTGGCGGAAATCAGCCCTGGGTCGTCTAACATCTTAAGTTACTCGATAGCGTACAAACTGAGAGGAACGTTTGTCGAAACCATCGAGAGATTTTATAGTAGGCCCAAGCTCGACGATTTCTTTAACTACGAAGCCAAGATAATGTTTGTAATCGCTTGAGATTTCTTAACAAAGATCTACTGTTCTCGGGAGACTACTATATTAGAGTTAAATGAGATATTTAGTGAAAATTCGATGAGAATTTTAGACTGCCGGGTATCTAGTATTTTGAAAACCGTGCCGTCAGTCGAGATTCTATAGCTAGGAGAATTCGTCCTTTACAAAATGAAAACATAGTTTAGAATCGCTATGGCATTTCTGAACAAAGATCAAATACTCTCGAGAGGTTTCTGTTTCTGTTTCTGTCTTGTGCCGGGTATCTAGACACTACGTTCACAAAATCGACCCATTTTTTGCGTCGCTTTTTGGCTTCAACACGGTTATCATTAAAGTAAGGTATTTTATGAAGCCCAATACCTGCCTTTGGGTTCGAAATATTTTTGCAGGCGTAGGCAACACAAGTTGATAGCATTTCGCAGAGCTTTTTTCGCAGCAACAAGTCACTGGAAATCCTTGAGATGATAAAAATCCATCTACTTCCGTGACGTCACTTGACCCAGACCTCGTACTCGGTAATGGAACAAATTATGGCAATTTTTCATAACTTTGGCGGGCCATAAAAAATCGGGGTTTTAAGCAAAAGCAAAATGTTTTGCGGCATTTTATTCAGAAAAATGGTAAGATGTTTTAAAGCAAAAAAACTTTTTGGGGGTTATAGGCACTTTAAAGAACCGGCTGCTGATTTAGTTGGGTATCTGGTTTGTTCATTTTACTAGAGTGGAGTGTGATTGTTATCGCCAGTTTGTGTGTCACTCCCATTTTATTGTTTTCTTCGAGTTTCTTTCGTCTCAGGTATATTAAGAGATTGTCTCTCTAATAATCAGCCAACGATTTTGGTTCAAAAAATGAATTTCCTTAATATGCTGTGGTTTAAAAGCCTCTACCATAGTAGTCACAAAAAAATGTAATTCGTTTGAACGAAAATGATAAATTATATTTTTTACGATTGTTTAAATTTTTACGTGGCAGTTACTGATTTCTTGTCGCTGAAAAATGAATAAATCACAAGTATTGCCGTCGCTATTAAAAAATTACAAAGGAGGGGGGGGGGGGGGGGGGAGGAGGTTGGGGGGATAATTAGGTTTGGGTAAGATTTTTTCCCAAACCTCTGGCGGTGGAATTTTTTTTTTCTTGACATGTAGGGGTGTCGAATTTTTTTTCAATTTGATTTTAAGCCATGCAAGATTTTTTTTTTAAAATTCACTTTTTTTCTTCAAAATCAAGGATGTGTGGACATAAGTTTAACATAACTGCTTGCCTATAGGAAAACCACATTTAACATTTAAATGTTGAACTGCTCTGCGTAAAGTGCCATGGAAATTAGCTATTATAATTTTTGTTTTTTGGCTTTTGATACCAAAATTATAAATGGGCCAATACTGACCTTTAATAAATTCCCTTAAACGTTCTCCATTTTCAATATCTCATTTAAGGTTAACGTTTTGACATCTGGTAGGAAAAACCCACCCGCCTTGCTGTATGTCCAGATGGTTATTTCCCTGAGAGATTGGTGTATAACGATCAAAGCCACCCCGATTCATTTTTTAATGAAATAGGTTACAAAGTAGTGACAGGGCTGCACGACTCCCGCTGTTCGCCAATGCGATGTTCTCGCCTTTAATGTGTCGCTATAACGAGTATGTCTTTAAGCGATTTTCCCCTTTTATAGGAGATAATGGGAGGCTCTTTATATATCTCCCTCAGCAACGGTTGGTTCTGTATTAAATGCCATTTATCCATAAGAATTTTTCTTTTAAATTGGACACCGTTGGGTGATATTGTGTGACAAAAGGTAGAATTTTCTTGTACCCTTTTCCCTTCTGTTGAAGAGCCGACTTTCTCTCTTCGAATTTTATTTCTGAGAGGACTTTATGTACAAGAGTATCTGGATAGCCTCTCAAATGCAGGCGTGTTCTGAATTTTCTTATATTCTCTTCAAATGTTATTTTTGAAGGGTTAGTTCGAAGCAGCCTAAGTGCCTCGCCTTTTATGAAGCCTTTAGTGACCCCTGGTGGGTGGCAGGAAGAGAAATGTGTATGCTGAAATATCTCTGTCGGTTTGTATTGGGTGCGTACGTCGAGGATAGACGTTTCTTTAAATCTATCACCTTTGTAGACGCACGCATCCAAGAAAATAGTTTCTTTCTCTGAGATTTCAGCCGTAAATTTAATGTTTTGGTGATATCTGTTAGCCTGTTCAATGAACCCATTTATTCCCTCTATACTTCTTTATTTGATTTGCATCGGGCATATTAAATTAGTGAGCTCCTCTGGCGTTGGACGTTTTATCGGCTTCAAAAGTTTGCATCGAAGAAAATTCGACGACTAGAGATGGGGAAAACCTCCTTCAACTTCCATGGAATATTTCATTCAGATGCTGGCAAAATCGACTCCGCTGGCGAGCCGAGAAGTTTGAGCTTTTCCTGTTGTTTACCTTCCTTAATCTTTTCTTCCATGGAATATTTCATTCAGATGCTGGCAAAATCGACTCCGCTGGCGAGCCGAGAAGTTTGAGCTTTTCCTGTTGTTTATCTCCCTTAATCTTTTCGAAAGGGACGACCGTCACGTGCTTCGCCCACCCTTCTCCCGGCAGCGATGAACCACTCTTCTCCCCTGGGTGCTACACGCTCCCAATCGTCTCGGGCTGATTCTCCCCATGTCTTATCACAGCCTGGGCATTGTTTCCGGGGATCCCAGTGAAAACATATTACGACTTTCATTAATCGGGAACGGATTGCATTATTGAAATCACAATTAAGGATTAAAATTGATTATTGGAATCTTCCAACAGTAACCTCATTCGAAATAACGAATGTTGATTGGCTTATTTACTGACATCAGTCAAACGTTCACAGGCGAAATACGCAACCGTTGGCCGCTGCTGGTTTCAGTCGCTTGGACTTAATAGGACAATTTCTTCACTTTCCGTGAAAATGTCTCTTTCAGAGCCAGCACACTAGCATTTTAAGAATTCTTCTTTGGAGTTTTATAAATGCAGAGCTTCTTTTACGTCAAAAGAATACCCAGCGATGAATTTTTGTTGAGCGAACAGAAATGGGTCAGATGTGTCAAGCCTCCAACTGTCGCCTGCTTTGCACGTGAGCATTCGCCTCATGTCAATAACAAACCAATCAGCAATCGTTACTTCGAAGAAACCTGAATTTTGATTTCAATAATATAATTCAATACGCTGAGTATTTTGACTGTAATGGAAACTTGGCCATTCGTTGTCTTTTTATCATGTGAAGAGCGTCTTTTTTTTTCGTTTCAGCGCATGCAACAAAACTGGAATACAATGGTGAGTTCAAGGGACTTTATAATTGCTTTTATTTTTCTTCATTCTCGGACGTAATGAATAATAACATTTTGTAGTATACATTAAAGGGACAGTGCCCGCCGATAGATCGAAATTTCGCTTTTCTTATTATTTCCATATAATATTGTAAAATGTTATCGAATATACAACTAAATTGGATAAAAAGATTTTACAGAGCAAAGCAGAATACGTAGTTTGGGTGAAAATGCAGGATAACATGGAAGTGTATTATAGTACATCTAATTTGACTAATTTGCACATCCTTGATTTCGTAGCAGGTGGCCAAGAAATCACAATTTTTTTTTATTGTGTTCAAACAAAATGTTACATAATAGATAACTGTTAGGGTAAAAAGCTTAGTGTAAATATAGCTGTAGTTTATTTGAAATCATAACTATGAAATTACAACATTGTTACTTCTACTAAATTGGTAACAGAGGTTGAGCTATGGCGCAGTAAGACGCTCTGCCTTCCCACTTGCCTAATTTTAAAATTACCGAAACTTTGTCTCAATAAGACAAAATCGATCTACCGGTATTTCTGTAAACGTAATACGAGACGCACCAATTTCTAAGAAGGCCAACAATTAAACCCCACTAAAAGCGCCTTTGGAAAGATTAAAAACAGCCTGGTAAAGCGTGCAGACAGAACGGCTGAGCCCTCGTCCTTTTAGCAAACAGCCACAGTAGAAGACATGGAACACTTGAAATTAGCCAAAAATTCGTACAGAAAAGCAAGCGGCCTAAACAAGAAACTCGCCCTTTGGAGGAAAGGAGGAAAAAACCTGATTACTAAGACGATACAGGAGCGGAGCACGAAAGCTCTATATCGTAACCCTATTTAGCCTGGGGGTGGCGCTGACGTTCAACATTCATAACGTTTTTAAAACGTATCTGGCAACAATTTGGTACGACATTTTATTGTTCACGTGACTTGATGTTTCCATGGCTTTTTGACACTTGGATTTTTTTTCGTTTTAATTTTGGCGCCATTTTAGAGTTGAGTCAATTTGGACGGTTTTCTGAGGTTTTAAACAAATTCCCAAATCCAAGATGGCGACCTTGTAGAATGAATGACGTAATTTTCGCTTCATATGGCGTCATCGTCACCATTTTGCGGACCGCAAAGGAAACAGTTTTGGATGTATCATATACCCTCCAAGTATACAACGCGTACACCAACTTGGGAGAAAGAAGGATGATGGAGGAGAACCTCGACACGTCCCATTTTGGTGAGATTCCTTCACTCCAACGATTGCATACCAAAAACTTGCCCCCTGAAAGGAGACATTTGCTCTGAGCGTGCGCGTTAATAAAATGAACTATTGCCCATTCGCAGTTGAGCTCGAACGGCCTGGGCGCTAGTCCGCGCAAGTCACCAATACAAGACAAAATGGGCTCAGTCGAAGCATATTGCAGTGAAAAAATGGCAAAATAACGATTTTTTTCGCTCCAACTAAATCATAATTCCCACCAAAATGTTTACTAGATCCCAGTCTCTTCAAAACTGAGTGTGGATGTTGACATTACGCCTATTAAAATGAGTTATGCCGCTAAAAGGATCTAAAAGCGACGACCGCGCGGTTGAACATTGGTGACATTGGTCACTTCAAGGTCAAAATGACGGGACCTTTTTTTTAAGTTATTGAAATATTTTAACGTTTCCAGATAGAATAATAATCAGATTACTGGAATCCGAGTGTGGATTTCCGAAAAGTAATTCATAAATGGGCGAAATGTTGATTCTCCTTTCAAAACGTGGCGTTTTTGCTGTGATTTTAAGGGTCAAATTGGGGTCTGGGGACGATTTAAAAAATTAGAAGCAAATGTCATCCAATTTTTTTGCCATGTAGAAAATTTCTCATTGGGATCTCCCACACTAGTTAGAAGGAATAAGGAAAGAAGAAATGGAAACGTTTGAGAGATCTATTAGCAAACCAACATGACATGCAGTATCTTTAAGTCGGGCTCAATCGGACAAATTATACATTAGGAGCTAATCATTGCGGAGCTTGAAATTTAACCTAATTACGTCGTCATCCTTAATGTATTTTCTTTTATTTTCGATTTCAAATATTTTTCCTCGCTTAATATTTTTGTAGTGAATCTTTCTTTGTGAAAAGCCGGTTCTATCGCTTCAGTAACCACTTCTATCGTCACTTTTTCTAACTTAAGATCTAAATTATCCGCCTCAGTTTTGCACAGCCTTTCTTTATTTTTTTTTTTCTGGAGCATATATAACTTTTTAGTTAAAGGCCCATTTCACCCTGGATACTTTGCGCGCCGAGGTGCATTTTTAATATTTGAAAAATCGCCCAGTTGAGGAAGACTTTAAATGTTCTTTTCATCAAGCTGAATCGTTAGTTTTTTTCAAGCATCAAGAACATATATTTACTTTGAGTGAAAAACGTGTGATCATTTTATCTAGCTTTTTAAAAATTTTTCAAATGCGGCATTGTTTTCTGTGTATCAAATGACATGCTTCGGAAGGCAACCTGGGGATCGAGTCTGCTTGTCACATCCAAGCAAAGCGGCTACGGACACAAACTTAGTGCCTAAACATCAGATTAATAGCCCTTATCGTAGATGAGTACGTCACGCCAACATATCAGCGGTTTCTCGCTTTCTTAACCCTTTAGTCTCGTTTTGATGTTTACGAGAACCTCAGACGACGATGAGCGTAAACATCAAAACGAGACTATAGGGTCAAGAAAGCGAGAAACCGCTGATATGTTGGCCTGGCGTACTCATCTACGATAAGGGCCATTGGGAGAAAGTTCAGGATTCCAATCGAATAAAAAGAGCCAATTCTCGTCGACGGGAGGCGATGTTCTCTCAGTCTCTCGCTGTGTCATGATTCAGCTGAAGCTTCGTGATAAAGTAACCTACGAGCAAGCTCTCTTGAAGAAAGCTTGCTCGTAGGCTAGTGCCAAAGTTATTTTGCCTTTTGACAACGACATCTTAACCCTCGGAGGAAGGTTTTTCTCAGATATTTAAAGATTATTTAAGGTTACCTCATATCGTTTTCAGTAGCTGTTCGCTGATCCTTGAGACACATTTTTGTAAAGTTTGGCGACAACCGGTTGCTATGGTAACGAGATATGACGTCATAAGTAACATGTGGTCAAGTTATTTTGGCATAAAAAATGCCTGTTTTTTTTCCTTTTTTCAGTAAAAATAACATAAAATGCTACCTAAAGCATGAAAAGGTTTAATTGTATGTTATTTTGCAACTCTAACAAACAATATTTGCAAATTCCGCATTTTTCCAAAAATTTTAAATTGTTAGTAAAATCCAAGATGGCGGCCATTTTGGATGACGTCACGGACTCCCAGCAGCGCCACAACCCATAATATTTGCCTTATCTTGTAGAGCACATCGCAGGCTATCTATTTTGGATGTAAAATATTTCCGAAATATTGCAACATCGCAAAAACCCAAGGGGGGGGGGGGGTGCAACTCCCCCCTTGCACCACGGTGAGGGTATAAGTTTGCGTGTACGTCCGAGGGTTAATCGTTGTTTCCTTGGCTTTGTCGACATCTCATCTGTAACTGTTTAGCTCATTGGCTTTGTGTCCAAACGCACAAAATGATCTTGACCGAGGCGACGAGTGCAAATAATTATATATATGTGCGAACATCATTTTGCTGTATTCCAAATCTTAGGTACCACACAAACGGTTATCGAAATCAAAACAACGCAAGAATAGCGTCCAAAGGCTTCACAATTACAAAGCAGTTGTAATCCTCATGATAAATGCGCTAATTGGTCACACTTTTTGTTGGATCAATGCAATCTTCGCGTTTCAAATTCATATGAAAATTCCACATTCCTCCATAAAACAACATGTGCGTATAACTTATCCTTTTTAACTCCTGAATACGCGAATCGAGATGAACGGGTTATCGCGGACGGTGGTAGATATACAAATTTTCATTCATTCACTCACTCACTCACTGACTCACCCACACAATCACTCGGCTGTAAACTTTTCTTAAACGCATATCTGCGTTGAAAATATATAAATAACCTTGGTTAGGTATTTATTCCAGTATGGTCAAGTGGTTTAAGTTTTGCGTTCCTGTGCCAATAAACCCGGGTTCGAATCCAGGCGGGGACGTCCAATTTATTTTCTATTTTTCCTTTCTTTTTTTTTTCCGAACTGGACATTGTAAAAATGATGTACTGCCTTTTTTCTTTGCGTTTGAAGTCGTACACTTTTCAAAAAATATCCAACCGTGTTTATAAAAACATAAGCCTACCGCAATATTGCGTTACGCGTTAGCTCACGGTTCAAGGTTCAAATGATATGGCGGCATTTAAAGGGGAACTCAAGCTTGATTTTAAGAAAAAAATAGGTCGATGTTTATGTTAAATGAAATATTTTGGCAGGGATAATTTCCGTGTTTGAATAAACGTTTTCTGTAAAAATCGCGCCGAAAGTTCTGAATTCGTAATTATTGCCCGCCATCTTGGATTTTGATTGCGGTAGCTTAAACAGTCAACGGGTTTCCTTGTGACGTCATATCGTGAATCGCCACGCACGAGGGTTTTCATTTTCACTTGCAACTCTGATTTTATAAATAATTTTTGACGGTAGTTTTCTTTCATATATTCTTGCTGTGGAATAATAATGCCTAACTGCTGCGTTCCTGAATGCAACAACTATTGGAAGAAGGGCTCCAAAATAAGCTTTCACCGACTTCCGACGGACGCAGGATTGCAGAAAGCGTGGTTAGCGAGGATTAGAAAAGATAACCTCCCTCCGCTGGATTACTGCTACGCGTGTAGTGAACATTTCACACCGGACTGCTTTGAAACTGACCTCAAATCTCAGTTAATGCCGGGCACAAAGTTTAAACGAAACATTATTCCAGGCTCAATCCCTTCGTTGTTTAACTTCGGGCCTCCGCCGAAGCAGCCTAGAATTTAGACAGGAGGTGAGTTGCTTTAGCCATCAGATATAGGATTTTATTTTATTCTTCAATAAACGTTTTTTTGACAATAAAAATCTGCGATAAAATATTATGAAACATAACACGACGTTTCGACGTTTCCAGAACGTCATTATCAAGTGAGAATAAAATAATGAAATCGAGTATATATAGTAAAAAGATGAATAAATTAAAAAGCATTGAAAGTCAAACAAAGAGTTTCGCCCTATGTGCCCTATAGCACACATAAGCAATTTTCAGTGGTAATTTCAGAAAGACAACAAAAAGTAAATGCAATTAACCCCTTAAGGCTCAGTGGTGATCAGCCCCAAATTTCTCCTTACAGGATCAAACAAACAGGTTGATATGAGAACAAAGGCAATAATCACCAACAAGATTGTTTATTTTTTTTTTATCTAAAGTGGTACCATAACAAAAGTTTCAAAGCCACTTAGGAGAATTTGGGACTTGAAGGGATAACCTTCTAAGCTCCAACAGTGATTTGTATCTAACTTCTCCTTGCAATATCAATACATAAAAAAATGAAACATGCAAGTTATGAGAATTTAGCATATGGTGGTTGTTCACATTCACCCATTATTACAGCCTTTGCATTTTTTGCCACAATCTCAGGAAACTCTAAGCATCACTTGCATTCTTCTCTCTTTTGCAATATTTGACAATTTTCACACATGCACCTAAAGTAAACATTGCCAAGCTGAGGTATTCGAATGTTATATTTAAAAACTTGCTAACGATTGGTTTCCTGTGAAACCTTTATGAACGCGACAAAATACAAGGCGTTTGTGTTGAATTGTTTTATCAACAATAACACGATATACCCAGCATATAAACGTGTTATAAAGTGTTAAGAGAAATGACATTTCTACTTTTGGGCCCAAATGACTAATTCTGATAACATTTATGGAGCTTTTATTTTCAAATAAACTCAAAGTCACGTAAAAAAAACAAAACAAAACAGTATCAGACACAAACATCTAAGGGTTATCATAATGCGTTTATTTAAAAGGACCCAAAGTAATTATTGCACAATAACAAAAGCCAGCAAAAGCTGACTTCTTCCGTTTGCATTTATTTTGCACGGTTAAAACTGTTTCAAAATATATCTCGGATTTTTTACCACTCTAAATTTGTAGTGCGAGATTCATAGTCGTCTTACAACAACAATTTTACAACAACAATTTTATTCAACAACAATTTTATTCAACAACAAACAACAACAACAATGTATTTTTAGTACAATAATGGTTGCACTTCCATCTCCTCATTGCCCTCCTCGCTCGACGAAAACTCTGGCTCAAACTGGTAAGGCTTGATTACATTTGCGTTAAAAAAGCTCATTTTCGAAACCTTCGTCGCCGCTGGAAAAACTTAATTCGCTAGAATTGGAACAAGTTTCATCCTCAGAAGACATTTCTGGACTTCAAAGACTTCAAAATGGATTGAAAACGCTTCCAAAAATCCAGCAAAGTGAAAGAAGGTTGAATCTTGAAGATTCCTTCGCATCTGCTTCGTGCTAATAACGATATGACGTCACATCGCAGTCCGCTGCCCTTTTCCGCTACCGCGATAAAAAAAACAAACATGGCGGACGTCAGCCGCGAACTTTACGGCGATTTTTTGGTGAAATTGTTTTCAGCCAAACCAATTTATGCTTGGAATCGTACTCCAAATTATGTAGAAGATAATATAAAAAAAATCCTTAAAATATAGCCTGAGTTCCCCTTTAAGGAGGCTCATACCCATTTCTCAAGTCCACACGCTTTCAATTTTAATGGGCCATATCTTTTGTTGTAGAGTATAAAAAGACAAGCCACTTTGCATGCAAGCACACAATACACTGAACTTTATAGGAGTATAGGAATTGTTTACATTGGTGTTTCCATGGCGGCGGAAAATTCTTCGGAAAGAAATGGAGCGTTCTGTTTGATGCAAATAACTTTTTTGCTAAAGTTGTGCACGTGCATATGAAACACGAAAACAATACCTGTGACTAATGGGGATGCTCACTTGTAAACACAAAATCTGCGGAGAAAATTGGTACATTGGAGGCCCTATTTTATTGCTTTACATGTTTTGGATTTCCTTGAAACTTGCAGGCCATATAAATTGATGATAAAACTCGAGATTGTCAAATTAAAAAGAAAATACACAGTTTTAGGCGTAGACCAAATTACATACAAAAATGGCAACTAGCAGCTGAACGCCCGCTAATCAAATCCTTCTTTCTTGCAATTTGCCAAAGCAATCCCAATCACTTTTTCACACACGATTTCAAATGAAATCAAACTACTATTAGATCGATGAAACTGCATTCCCAAATAGCATCTTGTTTTAGACATTAGCCAAGTATGTCGATAGTATGTATTTCTCTGTATTTAAAATCCCCAAAACTTCATCTCCAAAAATGTCAAAAGCGCTCTCATACATTTCTTTTAAACTTTGTCCAGTTGAAGTCCATGATCTAATTAATCAGTCTACTAGCGGGTTTTATCAAAACATTCTCTTGGTCTAGGGGAAACTCCGCGACTTGTGAATTTCGCAATGGAAGCACCAATGGAAACAAATCCTATACTCCCTTTAAGTTCAATATACTGTGTGTTTGCATACAACGTTGCTTGTCTTTTTATGCGGGTTAACACTCGTTTCCATCTCTCAAACTGACCTTGGACACCTTATGAGGTTTTACACAACGTAGTATTTTTTTATCGTTATACTGTAGTACTGACGAACACGAGAACAGAACCCGATTTATTGTGCAGAGAACCCGGAGAACCGAGAGAACAGAGCTCCGGTTAAGAAAAGAGTAGCGTTTTGGGGTTTAGCATTGATCTACAGTGTTTAGGGTTAAGCGCTGAATTGAAAACGGTTAGCTTTCATTTATTGCTATTGGTAACTCTATAAATATGTTAACAATTACATCTCCCGGAACCTAGTCCACGTTGGTACAGTGGATAAAGATATTAGTTATGAAGCGAACGACTCGGGTTCGAGGTATCCACATTCTGATCTTTTTTTTTTTCTAATTTTACTCTAAAGTGTGAAATAGGTTTTACTTCATGTAACTTAAAGTGAAAAGGAAAGGTCAGTTTGAGATATGGAAACAAGTGTTTACCTTTTATGCGCTGCAACAAAAGATATCGCCCATTAAAAATGAAAGAGTGTGGACTTGAGAAATGGGTACGAGCCTCCTTAAATCATGTTATTTGCAAATTCTATACACTTTCGGATTCCAGCATTTAGACAAGCCTGTGAATTTGATTTTAATCTTTGATGTTTTCCACAAAGTTAATTTGTGATATATTTCCATTTTTATCTCATGAACACGCGATATTTTGGACGAGATATAATATAGCCTGTGAACTGGCTTCTTTGTGGGGAATTGGGTTAGGTTAAAATCGGCGAGCGAAGCGAGCTGAACGCGGAGCGAGGAAGAGGGAAGGGACGGCGAAGCCTGTGGACTCGCCTTTGATGCCGCCGTTCCGCCCCCTAGTAATTATCCTGTTATTACATGGTCAACAAGTTAATTAAGCCCCATTTACACTGCCGAAAAATTTTGGCACGGCTCGAATGAAAAAAGTACGCGTACCAAAAGAAATTGGTTCGGCACGGATAGATTTTGTCGTGTAAACTACTTTGCCCCATCCGTGCCGGACCAAACTTTCACCCGTGCTCGGACCATGTCGAGAGGTAGTCCGAGCACATAATTTTACATCGTTTAGCACGGTAGAAGAAAGGACGTGTAAATGACTAATCAGTACTATTTTTTTGGGTACGTGTACCACTTTTATCCGAGCCGTGCCTAAAATTTACTGCAGTGTAAATGGGGCTTTAATATGTCAACGAGTTGTCATGTTTTTTTCGGTTGAATGCATCGGTAGTAGTATAAAAATAGACAGGCTAAACACGACTCCCACTCTTCGAAAAGAAGTATTTAAAAAGCTTTAAGTATAAAGGTTTCCCAGTAAGACCAGAGAGAATTGCGCCTTTAGATTACAGTTACGAATTTCTTCTCTTCGTTGATATTGACCAGATTATAATGTTTCCGGCCACACGGTAATAGGCATCTTCGATCCGAGTCTCAAAAAGCCGTAGTCTATAATTCCACTGCAATGAAATCATGAATTCTTGCGATAATGTTTAGCTCCTTAGTAAGTTTTGTAGTTGAGAAGTGTGTCTCAGTGGAGCTAGGATAAACCCCCGTTGTTTTGTAATAGTGTTTGATTTGGCATTCAACAGATAATCTGCAGCATGGTTGCTGTTTTGTAAATGCAGTCGAAAAAATTCTAAAAGTATCTTGCTTTTTTACCACAGTCTTTAGACACAGGTTTTGCTCTTCTTTAAGCGAAAAATTTCGCAATCGAGACCTGAAAATTGCATGCGACGAGTCGCCGTGTTTGTTTGTAATTTGAGCCAGCAAATGGAATAATTATGCAAATTTAGGGCGCCAGAGATGTCAACATGTGTCGTCAATCACCGCATACCTGTCAACATCAAAGGATCTGACCAATCAGCTCATGATACCAGACTCTGGTATCATGGAACGGCGGCATCAATGGCGAGTCCACAGGCTTCGTCGCCCCTTCCCTCTTCCTCAGTCCTCGCCCGGCTCGCTTCGTTCGCCGATTTTAACCTAATCCAATTCCCCAAAAAGAAGCCAGTTCACAGGCTAGATATAATATATTAGTAAATTTTTACCTCTCGATAATGATTTTCTAGATTTCTGATTGGTCCAACCGCTACCGATCTGAGTCGTTATTGGTTAATTTGCCCAAATATGGAAAAATGATGACGAATTACGCGAAAAAAAAAACGTCGCGGAAAAAAAATGGCGACATTCGGGGAGCACGTTGTGCACGTGCACGTGCACGTGGCCCGGGGCAAATCTTTCCTCGTCCGCAATATAATTTCCACAATTCTAATGTTCAAGTCCGTAACCATTTCGGCTAGTCCGATTAAAACCTATTTTTGAAGGAAACTACTTTTGAAAGAAACATTCTTCTCGATCTCGCCGCTTGTTAGCGTTAACTCGCTTTCGATTTGCGAAGCGGTCATGTGACACTTGTTCACTGACGTGACAGTCATGTATTTTTTTTTTGAAACGGAAATAATTTTTTTCCAATTTCCAGTTATTTGAGTGTTTGAAAATTTACTAAAACAGTTATTCATCTCGGCCTCGCCGAATATGAGCTGATATATAACCACCTCGTTGGTTATATATATATCAGCTCATATTCGGCTCGTCCTCGATGAATAACTGTTAAGGTCGGGACACACGAGGGGACTAGTCCCTGCGACCAGTCCCTGCGACTAGTCCCGGGGACTAAATCCCTCCGTGTGAACTGCTAATTTTCGGCAAAAATCTAGTCGCAGGGACTGAATTTTGGTCCCCGCAACCGGTCCCACAAATTCAAACTGGTTTGAATTCGTGGGACCAGTCCCAGGGACTGCTCCCCTCAGATTTTGCTTGATCCGTTCGTGTGAACAGTTCGTGGGACTGGTCCCTGCGACGAAATGAAAATGAACCAATCGCCGATCAGCATTTTAAGCTCCCATAACTCTGTACGTTCTCCGTTTCAAGATGGCGGCTGAGGGACGTGAAAGTGTTGACGATACATCCGGTTTATGTTATGCAAATTTCATCGGATGTTTTTATTTGATACAACTAGCCTGGAGAATATTCTAACACTGGTATTGGAGGTCTGGATGACATAGTGCAGTCATTGTTTTTTTTTTTTCAGGTTCTATACAGCAATATACAACACCTAAGGAAAAACCTTTATCGAAATATGGTCGAAATAGGAGATTACGAACACTGTCAACACTCCATGGTGAACACAGTTTGTCCAGTAACGCTCAGAACTGACTGATGCATTTTCAGCGGTTAATTTACTAAATTTGGTTTCTCTGTTGAAAATTGCTCTTTTTCCATCTCCATAAAGCGATATTCGTTTCTGAAAATCGTCATAAATGCTGCTATCTTGCTGTAAAACAGGTCCCAGCGTGTAAACCCTTCAAGGGACTGGTCCCCGCGACTCGTCCCATCGTGTAAACTCCGACAGGGGAACAGTCCCTACGACCGATTCCTGGGACTGGTCCCCTCGTGTGTGCCGACCTTTAAGTATGAAGTTCCGAAAGCGTGGATTCTCGCAGGTATCTACTAGCGAATTTAATTACCCATGGACGGAAATTGTAACGAACACAACATCATTTACACTTCTAAAAATAAGCTTCAAATTAATTTTTGCTGTTTATGCGCCAAACATTATATATAGCTTTGCAAATGAAAACAACATATTCCTAAACTTAGTGGATTTCTGAAACATTTAAGTGGCTGTCCGCCTAAGAGCCTCATAACCACAATTGGTCATGAAAAAGATTTTCTTCAATTCTTGCATGTGAATTACACCTTGTCTAGTAACTATAAAAATACATTTCGTTTGGTCTCAAAATGTTTTATTGAGCAATTTACAGGAGGGTCCCCTGGGGGACCAAATTTAATATTTTTTTTAGTATGAAAAATGCAAAATTTCGCTAACTTTGGCAACTTCTCACCACACTTAAAATTTGATGCAGAGCTAATTAAATTGTACTGTTGTTTGACAGGTACAAGTCCAGTTATTATTACAACGTTATAAAAGTTTCTAAATCGTTGTTCCAAGTAGTTAAACATTAACTTCTATCAACCCACTTTCACAGCTTGTAATATAACAGGAAAAATGGGTTCACAAAAATTCTTCTAAACGAAAAGTGGATCGTCGTACAGCGATTTACTTGCAGCCATAGAACAATAAAGACAGTCTTAAATATCATGAAAAACAAATTGTGCGGCCAGTTGGTTTTAAGACCACGAGGACTCTGAAATAACGGTATTTACGAATTTTGCAAATTAGGAACCTCAACCTTAGCGTGCAAATACAGTGCAAATGTGACCCGAACAATGTTGTTTTCCATCAGAGAAACACAAAAATAGTTTCAAACTACAGCAGAATATAAAATTATACTAGTATACATGAGTATACAGCAGTATTGAAATTGTTGATAGCCTTCAAAGTGCTCATTAACTGTCCTCGATGCACACAAAATCCTGCACAATACTGCTTCGTTCAATGACCGCTAATTTTGCTCGAGAAGCAAGTTTACAAAAGAGTCTTCATCTGTAATTATTAATCTGACAATAAAGCATCAAAAACACGACATAATGCGTATATTGTTAATTCAGAGCTTACTGCCTTGAACTGATACTTAACAGTTATTCATCGAGGACGAGCCGAATATGAGCTTATATATACTAGAAATAGTGTTCACTATAGCTGTCCCCGCTTTTGATAACCTGTTTATGGGATGTGTATTGAATATAAATACTGTGCATACGACTGTTGAAATATTAACGTTTCAAGCATTTTATTGAGGTTAACATCCATGTAAGTAGTCGACATATTTATCTGTAAATTTGACAATGAAATGTATTACAATCATATATTATTATATTTATATTCTGTGTAACAGCAACATATTGTATGTTATTAAAATTCGTGTAATTTTTGAAAAAAAAAATAGAAAAGAAAACAGGTCACCAGAAACCATTACAACAATAACCAAACTTGCAACAATGTATTTGTAGACAATATAATGATCTGACAATGTCGATGCAACTCTGAGTTTTCAGTGTTACAAACGTTTGAGTTGAGATTCATCATTCTGTTCTGAGATATTTGCGATCTGTTGGATCGAGTCTGTCGACCCCGTTGCTGATTTGAGTCTGACAAACCAAATTTATTCAGTACTGTTGAATGCTTTTGAATTCAAAGAAATCACTGAAGTGCAAAATACTCACCTTAAAATGCTTCTCGAAGATGGCGTAACGCGAACTTCAAATGCTGCAAGATGCGGGTGTGCGGAAAACTCAAACCAGGCGGAAAACTCAGACCCCACGAAATTACAAAAGAAATATACTTCACTCATGATCAATTTTTTTCACCTTGCGTAAAATGTTTTATTGTCACGCAATCACCCCACCAGTGCAGGTTTATGCTGCCAGAACAATTGAACTGTAATTTAGTCGTCGACAGAATGCACTTCCTGTTAATTGGCAAGTGAAATAACAAGATAACAGCGAGATATTTATCTTGCCCAGTTCATCGTTGTCGATCAAACAGGGAAAAACTACAAACATGGTTTAAAATAGCAGCCGGCACTTCGGTTACTTTTCACTGAAAAAATTTTAGAAAAAGAGTCGCGAAAATTTTAGTCAAATTTAGTCAGTTGTATTCATTCATAGTTATTCATAGTGCTAGACAGAACGGATTTCCCGTGTTTGCGACTGTAGAAGCGCTCAGATTTGTCTAGACGAAGTTGCATATTTTACGCTTGAGCAAACACCTGAAGAGAGCGCCATTCAGGAATCGCAACAAAACACGTTAATTTAGATGAATGCCGAGGCTGATATTATTTTAGCACTTCAAAGCATGCGATGTGTCCAACAATCAGTTTTTTAATATTATTTCAAGGTTTCTGGGAAGAAAACTTCTTGTAATCTCGTGGGGTCTGAGTTTTCCGCTGGGTCTGAGGTCTTAGTTTTCCGAGTCTGAGTTTTCCGCACACCCGCAAGATGCTGCTAGAAAATGGAGAAGCTCGAAGGTGACGAAACGCGACCTCGTGGTTGCAAGTACCCGACACCACCGTGCGCGCTTGCTAAAATATTACCCGAGACCACCGTGCGCGCCTAGTTTCGTCAAATCGAGAATGTTTCGCCCACTACAAACACATTTCTTACTTTTTCAACAAATATTCTTTGTCCCAAATATTCTTACACCCGGGGAATCCTAGGGTGCCTCCTCGGGTTTTGGCCTCTGGGCCAAAACCCTGCGGGGGCAATAACCAACGAGGCGCCGCGCCGAGTTGGTTAAATATCAGCTCATATTCGGCGAGGCCGAGATGAATAACTGTTTTAGTAAATTTTCAAACACTCAATTAACCGAAAATTGGAAAAAAATTATTTCCGCTCCAAAAAATACATGACTGTCACGTCAGTGAACAAGTGTCACATGACCGCTTCGCAAATCGAAAACGAGTAAATGCAAAAGCGGCGAGATCGAGAAGAATGTTTCTTTCAAAAGTAGTTTCCTTTAAAATAAGATCGAGAAGAATGTCAAAGTTTACTTCAAAAATAAGTCTTAATCGGACTGGCAGAAATGGTTATGGATTTGAACATAACAATTGTGGAAATTATACTGCGGACGAGGAAAGATCTGCCCGCCACGTGCACGTGCCATTTTTTTTTTCCGCGACGAGGAAAACAATTTTTTTTCGCGTAATTCGTCATCATTTTTCCATATTCGGGCAAATTAACCAACTCTAGAAAATCATTATCGAGAGGTAAAAATTTACTAAAGATTGATATCAGTGACTGCCATCTTGGTGTATGCTTTCATTTGTACTTGCGGCCTTTTCCACACTCAGTCGCTCGTCATTCATTTAAATTTCATTCGTGCTTATCACTGAGAGTGCATTGAGGAAGCCTGGAAGCGTCAATCTGCTTGAGTATGGGTAAATACTTAAATCAAAACACTGATTTCCTTCACGCGTTCGCCATGGTAGCTTGCCATGATACATGTGTCAGGATGGTATCCACTGACCAGACAAACATGAACCATATGCACGGCTGTATTTTACAAATGATGCGCGTTTGTTTTTATGTCGACAACACTCGCGTGGCCAGTCTAGTTTAACTATACTAATACATTTTTTGTTCTTTATTTTTTTTTATTGCATGTGATTATCCGGGTTGTGAGGAGTTGCCACACCACATAATTAAGAGTGATATTGATTTTATCGATATTGGCATATCAGTGTTGAATACTGAACATGTGATATATTATATTATCACTTTAAATGAAATAGCTGTAGCATTTACAGAAGCTTCATTCCACTGAGGAATGTTATATAAATGGAGGTATAAAGTTATGTTTAGCTCTCGATATTGGAGGTTTTTTTATTTGGTCCGTGTGATTCTGGTGGCGCAAAACCGTTCTTCTTTTACTTCTGTTTTGTACTCACCGTGGTATATCATAAAGTAGTATTTTGTGTCATAACGAGCCAGAGTGATCCGGAAGTTAAAAAAAAACGTAAGGTCTGGTTGCTATGAAGTGACATCATAGGCCTGCTTAGCAGCCGTCATCGTATATGATTTGCGGTTTCCGGATAGCTGCAGCGTTTGACAATTAATGCTTGTACGTTATCAGATTGTGTACAAACTCCTGTGGAGGTCAGCCTGTCATTTTTGAGGGGTTCGATTGCTTTTTGACATTTTAGGAGGTTGGATTTCAATAAAAAAAATATATGAGAAGAGCGGGAAAATTGGGTCATCCTTCCCGCGAGTGCATCGACGGATGTCTTTGACATTCCACGATTTGAGCTGCCTTCAGTAAGAGATTTAAGAGACTGGTTTGTTCTAAATTCGACGATATGCGGCGTTTCTACCACGGTTCAGCTTGCAGCGTAAAACAATGGCGGATTTTTTGATCGGAGAGTTTACAAGGACGATCTGGATGTTGCTGTTGCTCGGCTTAATTCGCCATTCAGGTAACGTTCTATAATTATCCTTTCTGTGTCACCCAGGAATATGATGGAAATTAATTTTGGATATTAAACAACCAATATTTTGAGACGCACATGAAATCTAGGCAAATGTTATATATCCTTTCTGGTTCACCCAGGTTTGAGTCCTGGCATCGCCGTATGCCTGAGCGCTCAAGGGATATATAACATTAATCAATATTTTGAGACGCACATGAAATCTAGGCAAATGTTATATATCCTCTCTGGTTCACCCAGGTTTGAGTCCTGGCATCGCCGTATGCCTGAGCGCTCAAAGGAAATATACCATTAATCGATATTTTCAGACGCACATAAAATCTAGGCAAATTGTCATATATTCTCTCTGGTTCACCCAGGTTGGAGCATTTTTTGTGTGCAACAAAGCAAGCATTACAATAAAATTATTACAGCTGTTATCCCAAAAATGCTGTCAACAATAATTCGCTTCCTATTTTCTTTGTGTGAGCCGTAACAGACAGGTAAACAGAGGAAATCCACATTTAGCAATAGCCGTCTTTAATACGAACTACGTGTTACACCAAACTTCAAGTTCAAGAATTATAGAACGCCGACATGGTTGTCTTGTTTACCGCAAAACAATGTTTATATTTGTACCCAGGTTGCGGTGTTTCCGTTCTGAGCTACTTCTGAATGTTGCGACTACAATGATAATTTCCGAATCGCTACATTTCGCTTAGCCTTTGTTTTCGAATGCATGTCAGGTAGAACGAGAGCCGACATGTAATGTTAGTTTTTTTTTTTCTTATTTTATAATATACTATTAATTTAGTTAATTTTAGGTAATACCATGTATATAAATGGGAATACCGAAATAAATTGTTGTTGTTGTTGAATACACCGTGAAAATTTCCGGACAGAGTTGACTTCCATACTCGTTCGCGCTGTTTAATATTCAGTTGTACAAAACCAACGAAAATCTAAATTTCTTGTTTTGCAGATATCTAAGCGGCTGACTTTTTCTGTTATTGTGCTGTTTGTAATGCCAGGACCCTTCATTAAATTTATTGTGCCCATCATGAAGATACTTCATAAAAACCATAAAGAGTTTTTGTTCCAAAGCTACATCTCACAAGCAATTTCCTGTCAAACCGCAGCAAGATCTCTAAAACCCTCATAAAGAGAATTAAAAACGTGTATGAAATGAATTTTCACGCCTAAAGATTATAACGCCTTGGTGCAAAAGTTCACGCTTTACGTGGAACAGAAATAGTTTTCAGAAGGGTTTTGATTACATTGGCATGCTGGAAGTTACAAGACCTCCCTCTGAGATATAGGGCAAATTGCCCTATATCTCAGAGGGAGGTCTAGCTATTTTTGGTTGCTAAGAGCGTCTGGCTCGTTATGTAATTATATTTTTTTTCTTTACTGTATTTCTTTTAAGACCCTCTTTGGCTTCGTCTGTCTACATACAATTAACTCCCGCCTTGCGAACACCTCGCTATTACGGACACCCCGCTAGTACCGACAGCAGCTAAATCCCCAGCAAAAGTTTCAAATACGGACTGAAACAAACTCCCGCTATTGCGGAATTTCGCTACTATGGACACTTTATTCGGCCCCAACGTTACAATGTTATTGTTTGACACTCGCTATAACTGACATCGAGCGGTACCTTTCAACAATTACACATAATTGAAATCTTAGGATTTGAAATTGATGGCCGCGAACAAAAGAAGCGTAAATCCAACCAAAAAGACAAAGGCGATGACACACACAAAAAACATTTCAACTATTGAAAGGTGCCGCTCGATATCAGTTATAACGGGAGTAAAACAATATCATTGGCCGAATAAAATGTCCGTTATAGCGAGATTTCGCAATAGGTGGAGTTCGTTTTAGTCAGATATCTGTAACTTTTGCCGGGGATTTGGGTACTATTCGTACTAGCTAGGTGTCCGTAATAGCGAGGTGTTCGCAAGGCGGGAGTTGACTGTATGGAGACAAACGAACCCAAAGAGGATCTTAAAAGAAATACAGTAAAGAAAAAAATTATAGACAGAATACTACTTTATGATATATCACGGTGATTACAAAACAGAGGTAAAAGAAGAACGCTTTAACGCCCCTGAAAGACGTCACGCAATCTTTGCCGGGGAAATCAAAACAACCTCCAATTCGAGAGCTAAACATAGTTTTATACCCTCATTTATATAAGATTCCTCAGTGGAATAAAGCTTATGTAAATGCTACAGCTATTTCATTTAAAATGATAATATAATGTATCACATGTTCCGTATTCAACACTGATATGTCAATATCGATGAAATCAACATTACTCTCAAAATTATTTGGTGTGGCAACTCCTCATAATCCGGACAGTCAAACGCAAAAACTACTATTTCGTTTTATAAAAACAAACAGACAAACAAAGAACAAAAAAAGTATAAGTATCGTTAAACTAGACTTGCCACGCGAGTGTTGTCGGCATAAAAACAAACACGCGTCATTTGTAATTACAGCCGTGCATATGGTATGTTCATGTTTGTCTGGTCAGCGGATACCATCCTGACACATGTATCATGGCGAGCTACCATGGCGAAAGCGTGAAGGAAATCAGTGTTTTGATTCAAGTATTTCCCATACTCAAGCAGATTGACGCTTCCAGGCTTCCTCAATGCACTCTCAGTGATAAGCATGGACAAAATTTAAATGAATGACGAGCGACTGGGTGTGGGAAAGGCCGCAAGTACAAATGAAAGCATACACCAAGATGGCAGTCACTGATTTCAGTTCAAGGCAGTAAGCTCTGAATTAACAATATACGCATTATGCCGTGTTTTTGATGCTTTATTGTCAGATTAAAAATTACAGATGAAGACTCTTTTGTAAACTTACTTCTCCAGCAAAATTAGCAGTCATTGAACGAAGCAGTATTTTGCAGGATTTTGTGTGCATCGAGGACAGTTAATGAGCACTTTCAAGGCTATCAACAATTTCAATACAGCTGTATACTGATGTATACTAGTATAATTTTGTATTCTGCTGTAGTTTGAAATAATTTGTGTGTTTCTCTGATGGAAAACAACATTGTTCGGGTCACATTTGCACTGTATTTGCACGCTAAGGTTGAGGTTCCTAATTTGCAAAATTCGTTAATACCGTTATTTTAAAGCGTCCTCGTGGTCTTTAAACCAACTAGCCGCACATTTTTTTTCATGATATTTAAGATTAAGTCTTTATTGTTCAATGGCTGCAAGGAAATTGCTGTACGACGATCCACTTTGGGTTTAGAGGAATTTTTGTGAACCCATTTTTCCTGTATTATTACAAGCTGTGGAAGTGGGTTGATAGACGTTAATGTTTAACCACTTGGAACAACGATATGGAAACTTTCATAACGTTGTAATAATAACTGGACTTGTACCTGTCAAACGACAGTAGAATTTAGCTCTGCATCAAATTTTAAGTGTTGTGAGAAGTTGCCAAAGTTAGTGAAATTTTGCATTTTTCATACTAAAAAAATATCAAATTTGGTCCCCCAGGTGACCCCCCTGTAAATTGCCGAAGAAAACATTTTGAGACCAAACGAAATGTAATTTTATAGTTACTAAACAACGCGTAATTCACATGCAAGAATTGAAGAAAATCTGTTTCACGACCGATTTTGGTTGTGAGGATCTTATGCGGACAGCGACTTAAAGTATGTTAAGGACATCGAGACGTGTAGAAACACAATTTCAAACAAAAAGTGGGAGCCTCTATTATCATATCTATAGTGTCCTAGCCCCCCCCCCCCCCCTTCCTCCTTCAAGTTTTCTCAAAGTAGCCGGTTAATACCTTATCTAATGCGTCAACTCATATTTTTACCAGCCCATTCAACATAAATGTGTCAAAAGTTGCGTGTTTTATTTATTTAATATTTATGTATTTACTACTTATTTTTTGTTATTAGTTGTTGCTTTTGTTATGTAATTTGTGTTTATGGGAGAAATACTTCAATATATGTAAACCGGAAATGCCAACACTTAACAATAGAAACGACCTGACATCGCACTGTAGACATACTAGAAAATTCCTGTTAAATGCTGTGTTTGCTTAATCTGCTTAATCTAATTAATTAGCATAAGTCTATACTCATGCGCTTGCTTGCGTAAAGTTTTACGGTTTATTTGAAATGGGTCACGCACCCCTTCCCCCTTAACGAATTTTGCGTGACACACTAAAGAACACGCAGAGACACGTTTTTGGTACTCGCTGTGAATATTTAATTTATTGATTCGATTCCCGATCAAATACACACTCGTCTTTTATTTCCCAAACCGTGACTTCTTTCCTTTACATTTGAAAAGACTGCTTTTAAAAGCAATGAAATCAGTAAACGACCAGGCTATTTTTCAATTTTAGCGAATCTCAAAAACAGAACTACGTGACTGTCTGTTTATAGACTTGCATAAAAACTTTTTCTCGGTCTAGAATAACTAATATAATATGACTAATTTTCAAATAAAATACACCAATTGTGTATCGAAAATTGCCTGAGAAATTGCAAAACATACGCGACATTCGTTGCGTAAAGCGACGCATGTGAAATAAGAACTATAGATTAAATTTACTTATTATCAGATATCATTACACTGAATTTGAACACGTTTTATAAACATTTCTCCAAAACTAACTTGAACACAAAGAAAACGTCAATCATAAATTGATATCGATCAACATAAATTCCCATCGAAAAATATAATTTATTTTATGGTAAAGTCCCTCGGCTTGACTCGGCTGCTTGACAATTCTTTAAAACTCCGCTGCTTCGAAAGAAACATCGCCCCACATTGGCAAAAACATGAAGTTCCTCGAAGCAAAATTTCGTCGCTTAAAGCTCTCCTTTTTCTCCACTACAGCGGCTTCTGAGTATTCTTTAAAGCTTTCTTTTTCCATTTTGAATATTTTAAATGTGTGTTATCACTCCGATAAGACAAAACTATGGTTTTGAAAACCAAGCACATGCCGAGCACGGCAGTTATTTTTGTAGAATTTGTATGTGACCTGCGACCTAGTTAATAATAAAATATGCGTGCATAAATTTGCATGCGAAATCATGACACAAAAAAAAAGTAAAAAGAAAAACGAAGGGCAATTTTTAACTCTTGCGCTTTGCGCATGAGTGATTACATTTTGACATGTATCACTAGAAGGCATTGTTCTCTATTTTCAATTTCTCAGAATGTATCCGTTATTTTTGGCAGTTGCCTGATGATTGCTTCGCGAGAAGCATGAAACTCGGAGTAGCAAATAAATGCGTTTGAACTTCTCCGACTCCACAAGTCTATCTATTTACGGCTCTGGTTTATCCATTGAGTACTTTAATAGCATATGAAGACTTCAATGTATCCTCTAATAGTTATATATGATACATAAGCCGGATTAAAAACACCGCAGAATCGGAGAATTTAAAGGCTTAGACAAGACTACGAAAGAACTTCTGCAAATTTGTGCAGAGGCCTTATTAAGAGCAGTTTTAACAACTTCCTTTATGCTTTAACTCACTTATAACCATGGGAAATTGGCGCATATTTCTTAGGCTATGTCTACACTATACCGGATAGCTCTTGCGCCGGCACGAAAACCATACCGGATAGGTCTTTCGTTCACACATGAAACGCAAGTTTCAGAACGATTTTTGTTACGGAGCGCCGCTGCAACGCGGCGCTCGTGAAAGTGAATCATCACATATCGGATAGATTCTCGTGCCACTCTCTGGGGCAGTGTGAACAGGCAATCGAACCGAACCGTAGCGGAAGTCAACAACTAGGAGCGAGGATTGAAAACCACTGAAAAAGAAGTAAATATCCAGTTGTGGGTCGTTTCTGTTCACACCAGGCCGGAGTATTTTTCATGTCGACATGATAAGCTATCCGGTATAGTGTAGACATAGCCTTAAAGACCCACAGTCACTTACCGTGATGCACCGCGCATTGTTTATTTTGATTTGGACCCGGATAAATGCGATCTCTCGCGAAGCGAAATTTTGGCCTCTCATCTCGAGTAAGAAATGAACACTGAGCTTAAAATTTCGTTCGACATTAATTTTAAAATTTATTAGTCCCAAGAAGCGGTCCTGTGAGGCCCGGATAACAAGTCTCGCATTTAGTCTGGGGCCGCCCAACCCGCCCTAGTGTCGCTCCAGTCGCTGAGGTAGTTTCCTCGCTTCGAAAGTACGCATCGAAAACATTTTCACGTCGAGGGACGCGGAAAACCTCCTATTAATTTTACTGAAAGTTTAAGGTCGATGCCTCGTAAAACGAAATCTCCAGCAAGCCGAGAAGAGTTTGTATTTTGTGACTTTTTGTGGGCTGTTCTGTTGGCGTATCTGATTTGCATCGGGCATAATTAGCGAGCTCCGCTTGCGGACGACGTTTTATCGGCTTCAAAAGTTTACACCGAAAACAAAATTCAACGGCTAGGGACGGGAGAAACCTCCTTCGACTTCCATTGAAAATTTCACATAGATGCTGGCAAAAACGACTTCGCCGGCATGCCGAGAAGTTTTGAGCTTTTTCTGTTGTTTACATCTCCACTGAGCATTATTCATTCCGGTCGAACAGTCATGTATTTATGTTAAGATTCAAATGTCAACTCGCAGTATGTAGAAAAGGAATGTACTAAAACATTACAATGGAAAGATTCGAAGATAAATCTTAACTAGTCGGCAATGTAATAGACTTATTTCCTTTCCACGGACGACCGAATTTCTGACCCAAACCTTCTGAAGGTTCTCGTTTCTTGACAGCCGCCTCGAGCCTTTGGTGGCGCTGCTTAGAAAAAGTATCAGTAACGATGGAAAATAAAATAAAACATGCAAGAAAAAAGATGCAATGCCTTGAATATGAACTATATATTTGAAAGAAGTCATCTTGAAGTTAATAGACGATACAGATTTACCGATGTAAACGAGAAAAGTACTTTTTGGGCGTTTTGACGTGTTACGGTTGCCGCTATTGTTAAGAATCGAAGTTCTTTTGTATGCAACAATAAGACAACCGTAACACGTCATAAATATTCAAAATGGCAGCGCGCGGGAAATTTGAAAGCGAAAATAGGCGATATTCACATCCATTTTTTTGTACACTAAAATTATATTTGCACCTACTTTTTAAAAATTTTTAATTTAGAATTATTTCCAACAATTTAACGTCAATTTCTTATAACAATGGAGGTTCCCTTTAAAAGACACTCTACCAAGAGAATAATTACTTGTGTTTCGTGAAATATTAATATGCATTAGACGCAAAAGGTATAACGCTTTAGTCATTTAAAAATGGGACCCACTTCCAGCATACATGCATAGTCCAATGAGTGATGAGTTGATTTCTTAGTTCACTATTAAGCTCTATATCATCATATTTTTTTTTTCTTTTACTAAATGTACATGTACTGTTTTCGTCACACATTATTTTACTACAATTCGTATCAGGTTTGGATTTTAACCTTACTTTTCTTTTATTTTTTTCCCGTATTACTGTAACTATGTTTATTACTTGATAATATGCTTATCATACTTACAAAAAAGTAAATAAAAAAGAGTAAAATTCAGTCAACCACCATTTTACTCTTGGAGATGGTCAAGCTAAAAGTATACGAAAAATATATACGGCGCCTCGATAAAAGCGGCTACAAAATAAGACCTCCGTTTTTGGTTCCCCGAAAACGGATAAAAAGATCTGCGTCCACACGAACGTTTTCACGTCGTTTTTGACCGTCCACATTAGGGGCTGAAAAACGATGATCCAAAGATGCGTTTTCATCACCAGGCTCTGCTTGGACTTTTTTTTCTGTTCAATACGCATGCTCCAATAGCGTCAGCGATACTACGCGATACTACGCGTCACGCGTTTCTAGCTCGCAAAGTCAACGAGTAAAAATGGCAAAATCTGCAAAGAAAAACGCGTCAGAAAAGAAAGCAGATCACTTCATCTGGACGGTTGATGAAGTGGAACTTTTACTTAAGGTAACAAACGAGTTTAAAGTCAGACATTTAACTCCAGGCAGGCAATCAAGCTAGAAAGAAGGCTAAACACCATAAACATAAGCTATATAGCTTTACATTAAGTTTAAGATACGTGATTTAGATAAAACTTTCCATAAATAATTTGTATTTTTTCACGCTTATCTCATATTGTAGCTTTTACCTCTAGGAAATGCGCTTTAGCGTAGAAACTACGTTTCGTTAACGCCCTAAGCATATGCACGTACTAATTCGTAATAAAAGACGACAGGCAGCAAGAGTAAAATCAGAAGTTATTCCGCTACCGTTCGTGCTGCTATCATAGGATATCTGCTGCCACTATTAAATTGTCTTCTTCTGCCTTTTGGTGCGAGTCATCAACCAAAGTACGTCTTTATTCTTATAGCTATTAACTAAGCTAGTCTTTGAAACTTCAATAGGACAGTTTAATTGCAAGCTGGAATCGACTGAGCAAGATTATTGTCATTACTGTTGCAAAAGGATTGACGAGATTTATCCTAGTCATGATTCATTTGTGTTCAGTGTTGACTAATTCTATTCAACGCAAGATTGCTACGATAATTTCATTTTAATAGTGTTATCCATGCTGTGAGTTAAATGTTATTGTCTTGATCGATTAGTTCTAATATTAACTATCGGATCTATTTTTTTGCATGTTATGATGCCGCTTTAGTTATGTTGCTTAATGTTATATTCGAATTTTTTTTAGTTATTGTAAGTTAGAATGTATTTTCAATTATATCGCTTTCAGTTGGAACCCACAACTCAACCCTCAATCACAACTATCGTCACAAGTATCGCAACTACGTTGAAATTGAACCGCTACTGTAATGCTTATTGTGAACTTTATGGAACTGTCATGATTAAATCTACCTTAAATCTATTAAGTGGAGTTCGAATCGTCTATCGCTTTGCACCGCGCTACCCCCTGTAACTTGTTGAAGATTTGTGTATTAGCAACCTTCAGAGTCTCAGCAGTTACACAAAGCTACTATTATGTCAAGCTAAAACTATACCAGTTATCGTGAAGTGCCTTCGAGATAACCCGATTTTACTACGACTTTGGTCTCTTTTGATTAACGGTGAAATGTGCTGACCTTGCATTAAGATCGCCTTTAATGGCTTTGGGTTAATACGATACCCCTCTTCAAAAATCCCGAAATCCTGAGTAATAACGGGTATATCGAAACGACGCATATCAATGACTTCCTGGTCACGTTGATTGCTTTTTCTTCCGCACTGTAAGAGGCTTTCCACATAAGACTTAACACTAAAAACATCAACAAGCTCAGGATAACAGAATCCTAAAGTGTGGGTACCAACGGTCAAGAAACACAACAACAGGCGAATTGTACCATAGTGGATCCGCAGAAAGAGCAGCTTCTCGTCGGAAGAAGTGAACGAGGTCGAGTTCCACCAATCACAGCCGACATTCCTGATTCCTCGCGAAGCGAGGGCCGAAGGTCCGAGCGTAGCGAGGTTAATAAATTTGTCGTCCCTCGGGAGCTGAGCCGCGTGAATTCGAGCGAAATATATATATATATACTTGATGGTGTCCGGCAGTTGCCTGGCAACAAAAATCGCGACCGCTGGCAATGGCGTATTCATGTTTATTCATGGCGGTCGTGCCGGCGGCCGTTTAATTGTACTCATAGTCTGTTAAAAAATGTTTACTCTCGGTGAAACACAACCAATTTCTGATGCAAATGAGAAATAACAGCAAAGACAACAACGCTGGATTCCACAAGTGGCTGGAAATCCTTGTCCGAGAAAATTAACCACCGAAACTCCGCTGAACGCTGACTTGAAATTCAGCGCGATCGCGATCGAGCAACAAAGAGACAACGAGAACATAGATTATAAAGACTTCGAACAGCCCAAGCACGCCGTTTGACTAGGTTCAAACGCCTTGACAAAATGCCGCCATTAGCATTCTGAACGAAACCGATCAGGAGAGGCGACACCGACTGGAAGTGTTGGCAAAATGATTCTGTTTGTAGACGCAACGAGAGGCGGCAAGAATTACACGATCAGCTAAATACTCGTGACGAATATCTTTCATACCTGATATGGTAGGGAAAAGCAAACACTGATTACAGGAAAGGCTCAGAGAAGAAGAGCGATTAAGAAATGTAGCTCAAATCACCGGCTAAACTACTGAGAGGATAATCAAACACTGAAAAATAATTATCTTACTACACACTGTAATTTGATGTTTATTGATATTCTCACTATAACGTCACTAAGGAACTTTTTAAATGATCAAAACTACAGCATTCTTCATAAAATAGTTCAATAAGAAATAACATTCGAATGGTTTAGTAAGGAGAATTTCTGTTTACAATTTGGATAGAACCATTTTGTTAGGAAAAAACAATTTTCTGTTAGCAATCATGACCAGCTAATGTCAATGTGTGGCAACTGTATACATGTAGCTAAACACGTGACACATCAACATTACTGCTTCACATTTATTATTGGAACGGTGATCAGTATCTTAAATCTCCTCACAATATCAGTGTACAAGCAAGTACATAGATCGATTATACAAATTGAGAACCTGATCACCTTCAACATAAGTTGTCTGTGGAAATTGAATACAAATTCACTGTAGTTATATGGCTATGTGAACTGCATTCACACCAGTAAGGAGAATGTACATCGACAAATTAATTTTGATTTCAAGATTTTTAAAGGCGCTAACTGGTCATGAAAGCCAAAATCCTGGTCTTAACCTACGTATTCTCCATCCAGGTCTCTATACATTGCTTATGGTATTTGCAGAGAATCTGTTGATTCATCTTGAATATTGTTGTTTTGTAATCAATTTTGTAATTCCCATGATTGTTTCCAAAATATAGTATTGTTACTGCTGGGAGAATCTCATACCACTTTCACCTTTGAGTTGTTATTTTTTGGGCATCACTTTTCAGCTGCAGTAACCGCTTGTGATCTCAACCATTCAAACGAATAGAGAATTGCGTTATCAATTGTTTGATTCCCACTATATAGAACAAAAACTATAGTAGTATGTAAACGGAACAGGAGAAAGCACTCACAAGTTTCAAAAATGGAATTTAAATGAGACAATCAAAATAAACAGAACACCACTGCATATTGTCCTGGACCCATGTCCCACAACAGTACTTAATACATACACTTTCAGACCAATTTTCCCTCTGACAAAAATTAATGAAGATAGGGGGGGTGGTGGGGGGGGGGGGGGGGGGAGTTCCATGGCAGTTACAGCGACCCACAGCTCAAAACCCAACACTGACCAACACCAGCTCCCATTTATTTTATTTTAGGAAGACAGGGCACAAAGTACAAGGTAAATTGAAGAGACTGAGAACGAAAATGTTTCAACTTTAAATGAAGTCATTGCCAGCAAGCAACCCAACCTCTCCATTTAAATCGGAAATTCCATCTCTCCCTCTCACATCGCTAAAATTTTGCAGTGCATCCTCCCCCGAGCTTCGCGAGGTTCTGCGAGACACTTATTTCTAGTACTAATTATGGCGCGTAATGAGTCGACTTCATGACTCGATGAAGACTTACTAGCACTAAGCAGTCGAAACGTCGCAATGTACATCCCAAGAGATTACATCGTGAGACAAGCTATATAATGCACTTCATTATTACGCCTTACCACGATGAACAATATCCAATTTTGACATGATAAGGTATTTTTACAGTGTGTAAAAATACGTTTCGGGGGGGGGGGGGGGAATGGTCACATGACTAATGTCATGATGCCTTTACTAATACAAAAAGGTATTTAATGGTGATTATTTGATGGAAACATAAGCTGTTGTATTCGTAACATTACTGAAAGACCGTAAAATTAGAAATGCATGTATGTCTTTCCCAATTAATTCCTATGGCGTTAATTTGTTTTCGACCACTCAATAAGTACTGTGAATTCGAATTTTTTTTGGGAAGGGGGGGGGGGATTTAACATTTCAAACATCACTAGCTAAAAGTGTGAAAGGTCGACTGAACTGGCAAGGTCAACGGCGAAAAGTAAACAAACGACGTTATAAGCATTTTATCTCCAAATTTTCCTTTTTCTTTTTAGTTGGTGGAAGATGGCTACTCACCTTGCCTGGTCTTTGCTGGATTTGTCAGAAGGGTTGAGTGACCTCGAATCAGCTGATTTCTTTTCAGAAACTCTTGCCCATCTTCTATTTGCTACTTATCTTATTGTGGCCCTAATCCTTCTAGTTAACATGCTGATCGCGTTGCTATCCAACACTTACCAACGAGTACAGGTAAGGGATATTTTATTGAGGTTTTGTTTGCTATTTGGTTTGATCAAATTTACTTATATTTCAGCTGATAAAGATACCCGCAGTAGCCGTTTTTACTCTCAAAGACGGTCAACGTTTTTGGGCGTACAAATCGTCTCAGACGGAGAACTCATTTTAGTATGAAAACGGGACATACACGATTTTGGACTCAATATTAAAGTTTTCTTATTTTTTGCATCAATTTGTCTCGGTCTAATAAGACGATAATTGCTCGAGGTCAACGTTTTCGTGTTGACGTAAGTGTAGCCCAGAAACCGTATTTGATTCACGATAGACAAACGGTCTCTTGAACAGCAGGGCGAAATAATAGTTCTAGGTTTTTCAAAAGTTTGACTCATTTTTGCGTGTCTTGTAATCGAATGATAATAAAACCGACGCTAGGCCGATACATTGTAAACATCGGCTCTAAAAAAAATTAAACAACTGCAACCGAGAGTTTTTTCAAAGCTTTCAAAACTTCTCTTCTGTGTACTTGACATATAATCTGACTAAACAACATTTTTCCACAAAGTAGTATCCAAGCAATTGGTAGTGCCAGCTTTCCTGAATTCACAATACTATTTTTTCCCTCTTGTTATCCGTCTATTTTCACATAAACATGAATAAATCGTTAGATGATTTGTCCGTACAGACTAGTTGTCCTTTCTATATTGTGAAAAGGGCCAGTCTCGTAACAAGTTAGGGTAAAGGTAGGAGAGTGCATACGCAACAACAGCTCCATATCAAGGATATAACTTTGGAAGTTATAATAAGTTCAACCAAATGAAAAGACAGCCAGAATTAACCCTCGGACGTACACGCAAACTTATACCCCTATCGTGGTACAAGGGAGGGCGGTTGCAACCTTTTCCCCGGATTTGTTGCGGCCATATAACATTTCAAAACGATTTTACCTTAAAAGGTGAAACAAACGCACTTTTATCCATAGCAACCAGTTTTCCCCAAACTTTGCCCAAATGTGTCTGGGATAACTGAACAGCTGCTGATCGACGGCATGTGCTGACAATAAATGCTCGGCTGAGGCTGAGCCAGTCTCGTTTTCATGAAAACAAGGCTGGATAAAAATCGGAGAAAGACTTTAAGGGGATGGCATCCACATCCCCTTCCCCTTGTACATCCGAAGGTTAAGAGCGGCTTTCCCTAATTTTCGCCTTCGACCATGCAAGATAAAAAAAATCGAAAATTTTCAAACTTTGTCATAACAAAGGTCTTACTAAACCATTTGTAAAAATATAAGTTTCAGTTTGTTTACTTTAATATTTTTCCGTTACGGCGACTTTTCCACTGAGATGACCCAGGAGCGAGGAAAACCGACTCGGAAGTGTCACTTGTTTAAACCTCTCGTCTTCAAAATATGACGCGTAGAAATAAAAATGAAAGTCATATAATAAAAGGAGAGTATTTCTTCCACACGTAAGCATTGTCAAATATCAATTTTATGAAAACCAGAATTTTTGACAGATTTTCAAAAATTAACCGTTTTGAGTGGAATTGTCCTATGCGAAAATAAGGCCAAATTCAAAAGCAAAAAACACGTCTTGGTACATAACTTCGTCAGATAAGACTACATTCGTCGGAATAAGCAATGTTTCTTCTACGATTTTATGAAATAAAATTTTTGGGTAAATTAAATGGAAAAATTTAAGAGCGCAACATGCACATCGTATTTATCCTCAAAACATGACCTTTTGACCGTGAAGGTCAAAAGGTCATATTTTAAGGATAAATACGTCATGTTTTGAAGATAAATAAGTAGTGATCAACGTTTTCAAGTATCACCCGTTAATTCTGATTTTTTGCGGCTATGATTCAAACTTTAAGCCTCCTTAACAACGTTTTGTACGGGGATGCTTCGCCCCAAGGTCAAAACCCTTACCCTTTTATATACCGTTCAGTTTTAGACAGAAAAGGTACCCCTTTCATATACCTTTCATTGAAAATGGTACCCCTTTCATATAGCTTTTACGTGCCTCTGTTTGAAATATTTTGAAAGGCCCTTTTCTAATACTTAAATGGCAGTTTCCCCTACACTTTTTCATACTTCAACTTGTGTTTTCCCCAACCTTTCCTATACTTTGTGAAAGCCCTACCCTTTCATAATACTTAAACTCGTGAAATCCCTACCCTTTCATATACTTCCATCCTCCAAAAAGGTACCCCTTTCGGGCGGAACATCTCCGTATAGCCCAATATAGGGATTCTTCACTAGGTTCGGAGGCAAGCCTTTTGCTGGCGCGTGCAGAAACTACCATTGCCTGATTTCATACCGTGGGAACCTGGCACTAGTTATCGGTTTTGCCGGACGGAAGTGCACCGCAGTTTGCAGAAGTTTTGTAGATGGTGTAGAGATGACGACTTATACGAAAACTTGGCATTGGAATTGTGCCAGTTCTTTGTGTACGAATAATTACAGAACTAAAGGAATAATGTACTACACTTTGCCCAGAGATCCTGAGCTTCAAAAAGGATATAGAAAGGTTCTTATGAACGAAAATATTACAGTGAGACTACCTCAACCGGGGCCACCTGAGGACTTTCAGCCAATCAGAGACCTATCCTTAAACAAAGAATTGGGCATGCGGACCTCACGGGAAACTGTATCATATTTTGATTGGTTAATTTCGATCCTAAATTTCTGGCTGTCTTCGAAAACTTTGCACGTTTTCTTTACGGCTAAATTGCAAAAGCTATTGATTTTACGGTGGAATCCCGATTTTTGAAACCTCCAAGGGAAACGGAAATTGGTTCAAAAAATCGAAGGTGCTATTGATTGAAATCAAACCCAAGGGAAACGAGTTTTGGTTCGAATAATCGGGAGTTTCGAAAAATCGGGTTTCCACTGTACTTCTACAACAAGAAATTATTCCAGTTATCGGAAGCGCTTGCGTATCTGAAAAAATCATCTTGGTAAGCGGCTTCGATGTTTTTATGTCAACAAGACAAGTGTTCAGTTACTGTCGTTACTGTATGTTACGACAGTAACGTTATTACATGTCGTTACTGTATGAAATTCGTAAACTTCTCGTCGCGAAATAAAAAGCGTTTTATTTCCATTTCAGTAGAAATAGTTTTATAGCAATCGAAGAGAAAAAATAGCAGGGTCAATCGCTGGAAAGCCGCTCAATGTTGCGTCACGATTTCATTTCCCGAATGAATTTCTCTAAACCACATGTTGAGGGTTCCAATTTTTCCGTAAAACACTTCGTTGTTGACGAAAGGATCTTTTTTATTTTTGGTTTACAAAGTTTTTTTTTAATTTCAATGCATTCAACTGCATTTGGCGTGAGAACGGTGCGCCCTTTGTGACCTTTTGGAGCTTGAAAACACGAGTTGGTCAAATCATAGTCGCGTAAGACATTTTGAACAAAATGACGACTGGTGCCAAGTTCTTGAGCAATCTGGCGCTGAGATGCCCCATTGTGATGCAGATCCAAGACCCTTTCGCGAATAAAGTGAGGCAAATTTCTCCCGTTTTCGAAAAGTCCACCAGCCTGATTGATTCTGAGCTGAACAGACATAATTTTGACTTCTGTTTTCGGGAAGGGAACATTAACGGGTGAAAATTGAACAAACGGTCATACAGTTTCCCATGAGGTTCGCATTCCCAATTCTTTGTTTAAGGATCGGTCTCTGATTGGCTGAAAGTCCTCGGGTGGCCCCGGTTGAGGTAGTTCCACTGTAACTGAAAAAAAAAAACATGTTATTTGCAGCGCTCACTGGAGCTCGGAGAAACGAGAGAACAAGAATCATTTGCTAGACATAATTTGTACAAAAGAATATGCTGCTAATCTGGAAATAGAGTACTCCAACAAACCATCTAGGGAATTGAAAAGGAAAATTGACTGTACAAAAACGGTTCTTACTTCGTCGAAAGACAGGAGTGAAACTCTTGTACCGCGTATTAAAAAGCGACGGGTTTCAGCTGCGAACGTAGAAAAAGAAAATCAGAAGCTTAAAAGTCAAGTGGAAAGTTTGACGAGAGAACTAAATAAAAAAGGCTTTTATTGAAGATTTACAGCAACATCTGTCAAAGACTCAAACAGAACTTGAAAAAAATGCTGCGAACAACAGTCCACAATTCAATGCAATGAAGAAAGCACTCGAAGACCAAACTTTTAGTTATGAAGCACTCAAAAGATACCCAAATAGAATTTACTATATGACAGGATTATCACTTTCCGAATTTAATTGTCTGTATGAATGTTTAGAGCCTTTCTTGCATACAATTATTTATCCTGATTGTAAGAATGACGACTCGTCCCATCTTAGAAAGCTGGACACAAAGACAGAACTTATCAGTTTCTTGACAATTTGTAGACATGCAAAGTTATTGCATGGATGACTGGTTCAAGTATATCAACTATGAGCAGAATGTTAGTAGGATGGTGTGTATTCCTGAGCACAATTTTTGAGTCTATTGACCTGACCCCATTACCTGGAATTTTGAATGAATATATGCCAAAATGTTTTATGGAATCAGGATATGGTGATACTGCTCTCATAGGGGATGCAACTGAAATTTGGATCTCCCATTCAGAGAACGTTGATATTAATAATATTACATTCTCGAACTAAAAGAACCACACTACAGGGAAGATATGTTTGTGGACCCTTCCTCCTGGTTTTTACTCAAAATGTACCGATGCATTTCCTGGCAGCATTAGTGATGCTGACATAACAGAGCAATCATGTGTGCTAGATACAGTCACAAAAGGAAAGACAGTTATGACTGACAAGGGTTTTAATATCACAGACATCTGTCATGAGAAAGGCCTGTTACACAATAGACCTCCAATGAAATTTTCTCATCAATTTGATGAGACTGAGGTAGTAAAGAACTTTGACATTGCAACATTGAGAATCTACCTTGAAAACTTTATAGGACGAATCAGAGATTGGCAAATTCTAAACAAAACTTGGCCAAGCTCAAGAATTGATTTACTTGGTTGCTGTTTCCAAATATTTGCACATATTGTTAATATGTTAAAAAAAAACAGTTGGACCAAAATAAAACAACTACAACTAGTTCCAAAAAACTCTGTTGATATTACATGATTATGTTTTAACAAAGACTACCTTCTTTATATGCTTTGTCATTTGGTTTACCCACTTACGGAATTGACGTAATGTGTCAAAGCTAGGAACAGTGTTTAATAAGTTCTTTCCAAGTTCAGAGAGATGGTTATCCTCTTCATAATCCCACTTACTTACAATTTTGTGACGTAAAATATGATCAGTTATTTCTTTCAAGACATCTATAAGCAGGTCATTTCTGGGTATGAAAAATATATTTGAACTTTTCTTTTCAGGGAGATAAGATTGCAAAAATACAAGATTTGCTCCGCACAAGACATCTGAAAATTTGCTTGAATAATATGAGAGCCTGTGATTTTGTCTAATGGGGCTTCGGAGTTTTGTGCTCTTGTCTTGACTTCAACGAAAACTGCTTGTGAGATACCATCAGGACTTGCTCCATAGTTTGGGTCTGATGGATGTCTGAAAAACCCACAACTTGAGACTGGGATACCTGTAGGAAAAAAATAGAAATCAATACATGATTACTCCAAAGTTCAATTTATTTTTGTACTTATGCATGTTCATGTAAGTGTATTCCTATTTGTTTATGATATGTACATTTAACTGCATGATACTTATTTGCTAAATTTCAGAGTATTGTATTACAGTAATACAATATCTTTTAATAAACTGACTTACCAGAGAGTTTCTGAAAGTGCTCTAAAGCGTCTTTCTCATAGTAGTTTCCTCTTTTAAAGTTTCTGTATTGCTTTGGTTTACATTTACTTTCATCAATCTTGTTTAGAATATAAAACCATGATGAATCAAACTCTTTGTTTCCATGAAAACCCAGGAGTGATGGTAGTTTACTTGCTGTTATTACCCCTGTCCTCAGGTTAAGCCAATCAGAAGTGCCTTGTTTTACATCAATGTATATTTCACTTGTAGTTAGTCTGACTTTTTTAAGCTGAGGGACCTTAACAGTTATAACCTCATCTTTACAGTTTGTAAGCAATTCTAACAACTCTTGAGTTTTATCTGCACAAAATATTTGCTCTTGACATTCAGAAGTAGGCTGTCCCACTGTGCAATTCTCTTGGTTGAAGCTGTTAGAATTGGCTATCAATGAAGAGTGCCGTTTATCTTCACCCTCAGAAGGTGTTTTGGAGTTTTCTTCCAGGTTAGCTGGAGGATTTAGTTTTGTGCAGTCATGTTCATTTTGTATAACTCTGTTCAGATAAGCATTTTTGTAGGACAAATGGTAATACAATCCTGAGTGTGTTATTTTAAATTTATAAAGAGTTTTAAGAAAATGATTTGATAAATTGATTCTGCATTTAGACAGGCCATCTACTACTTGAGAGCTCATGGAAGAAACATCTCGTTTCAGCCAGTCACTGTTTTCATCACTTACATCTCTTGCTACAACTTTCTTCTTTGTTCTTTGATTCACATGTCTTGCTGATTTTGCATTTCTAAAATAATTGAGTTTGATATGAGCAGCATCCTTCAGGTTAGCTTTTACCTCTTTTCCTTTCTTTAAATTTGGTCGATGTCACTTTTGAAGCTTCTCTGTACAGGTCAAAGACAAAAACAGCTCTTCACGTGTTGTGAAGTGTTCTAACTGTAGAAGTATAGTAGTAGTAGGCCAGCATTTTACGCCGTTTTACGGCATTCCCCTGCACTCCCCTGCATTCCCCTCATTAGCTATGCCTAGTCAATGACAATTTCCTGCATACTAATTTGGAATAGGTAACTTATTAATGAATATTAATAAAGGGAATGCCTTTTCATGACCTCAACTACCTATTCCTTTTGTGTTATTCTGAAACAATAGTAACAATAGACCGGCCCAAACTTGCCCGCTCTATCCCAACTCACTTCAAAACAAAACACAACTGACACAGATAACTTTACAGACATATAGAGTAAAACAACATGCCTTGACCAGGACTCGAACCTGGGTTACTGCGGCCACCACGCAGTGTCTTAACCACTAGACCATCAAAGCTGTGATCGATATTATAACCAAATAAAACTTATAAGAGGGTTCCGAAACATTCAAGTTTAGAAGAAATAAAATTGCACAGTATAAAACCCGCTTTTTACTTTACTAAGATCCGCAACATTCTTATAACCGCTTCATCGCTAGACTCTATATCGATTTTCAGTTTCCCAGCCATCACCCACTTTAAGTTTTAATTTCTTTTCCGGTAGCTTCAATGTTCAAACTTTTAATTATGCGAACTTTCACTGAACTAAATTTGCATGGAAAATTAGCACCTCGGAAAAATAAACAAAGCAACCAATTACATGCGTTACTAAAACAATAAAACCACACTTTATTAAGTTCAAACTATATTTATTGATAACAAACAATTTCATAATTATACAGACAATTTAAAAGCTTAGTTGGAAAGGAACAGACAGAGTCGATTTATTCTTTTTCATCGGGTTTATACAAAGTACTCTTTGATTCCCTTGGTTTTCTGTATCTCACCGCACTGCAATCATCGTTTCAGGTGTTATTAATCCTCTTGATTCTTAGAATACTTGTAAGGTTCAGCTCTAAATCTATAACGCCGCGATCGCCTTTTAGGTTTATCCTCACCAACATCTAAGTAATTTACTAACTGGATTCTAGGTCGTTTGCGCTTCGGTGCTGGCGAGGGTGTTTGAACTGTGGGGGGGGAGGGGTCAAAACGGCTGGATTTAATGGTATTGGCGTTACTGCGGAAGTTTCCTGTATAGTGGGCGCTGGAGAAGGTGTCGCGATAAATGGATTTAAGGGTGTAGAGGTTGTCACCGCTGTTAATGCTGTGGGTTCTTCTATAATGGTGGGTAAATTATCTTTCGGATGACTTGCAAAACTTCTTTTCATTTCATCAGACTGTTGAGGTCTTCCATTCAATTGATGTTTAAACGTCAGATATCTGTTTTGCAGCTCAAGGTACCGTTTGGCTTTGTCATTTTCCTCAAGGTCTGTACGAGAGAGAAGGTTGTCCATTCTGTCCTGTAGTCCCTGCATGGCTGAGAGAACTGGAGCTGTCGAAAGGTTCTGTTGTCTGAGATACTTTAGTAACTCCTGAGAAATATTATTTTCTACCCCTGCTGTTTGATTAAATTGTTCTTCACCGGGTAGTACATTCGTTCGCAGTCTACAATTATCTTGTGTGGTTGTTTTTAAATCCACCAGGATATAACCAAAGGGTCTTCGTACAGCCTCTTCGTACTGGTTTATAAAGAAAGCCGTTTGCCCAGGATACATTTGCAGTTTGTCGCTGGGATTCTTGAAAAGGACCAAGTAGTGACTGTTTAAACTGATACTTCGGCTTTCCTTCCCTTGATGAAATAGATTCTGTACGATATAAATGACACTCAGGTTGCGGTGATGAGAGCCTCGTGTAAAAAAGTTTACTATTCGCTTGTCTTTGCCGGCGTCAATCATTTGATCGTCAAAGACGATAAAGTTCCGTTTGTTGACATCGAAATAGGAATCGTGTTCCAACGCAGAAGGAATACCCTTGACAAATTCAATTTGTGGTATTCTGACTAGCATTTGAATGTGCGCGGGCTGCCATTGGGAATAACACCAGACAATCCTCTCGGGTGGTGGGTTTATTACGTCTGAGGCCTGTTGTAACAGTGATTGAACCCAAAACGTTTTCCCCGAACCGGTCATCCCTGCAACCATACAAGTAAAAGGGTGCTCGAAGTGAAACCGCTGACACTTTTGTGTAGAAATCGGCATTGCTTTAAATGGAGTGAAAGTAGGACTGGTGTGTTTGTTGGTCATATGTCTTTGCATACTATCTTTCCTGCTAAATGTCTTCTCACAAACGGGACAGGACAAATTCATGTCAACTCAATGAAAGCTCAATGTGAACTGAGAAAGAGACGAATGTTGCTCACTTATATAGGCCAGTTCCTCCTCAATTCTATTGTTTTCACCACCACCACCACCACCACCACCACAATTCTATTGTTATCACCACCACCACCACCACAATTCTATTGTTTTCACCACCACCACCACCACCACCACAATTCTATTGTTTTCACCACCACCACCACCACCACCACAATTCTATTGTTATCACCACCACCACCACCACAATTCTATTGCTTTCACCACCGCCACCTCCACCACCACCACCTCCACCACCACCACCACAATTCTATTGGTATCACCGCCACCACCACCTCCACCACCACCACCACCACCTCCACCACAATTCTATTGTTTTCACCACCACCACCTCCACCACCACCACCTCCACCACCACCTCCACCACCACCACCACCACAATTCTATTGTTTTCACCACCACCACCTCCACCACCACCACCACAATTCTATTGTTATCACCACCACCACCACCACCACCACCAAAGAAAGTCCCACCCACGAAGCACTTGTGCGTCCGTAGAAACGTTCGTCGGGTATTGAAATTCACAGCAGAAGAGGACGATTTTCTAGAGCAGGGGATAAATAAGCACGGTTTTGGACAGTGGACGGCTATTCTAAGAGATCCCGATTTCAAATTTCAAAACGGAATAACGGCAGACTCACTAAAGAAAAGGGCTGCAATGAAAATGCCCCTTGTTTAATGAGACTGCACACTAAAAATAAACACGACAACAACAACGATCAAACTGTGTAAGAAACATGTCCATTTAATTGTGACCGTTGCATCTAATACACACCACTACGATTCTTCCTGCCGCCATAACTTCGACGAGCATGCTTAATCATTTATAGATCGCTTTGGTATCGTCAAACTGGATTTATTTATTGATAAGTGACTTGAAACGTTTTTACAGCTGTTGTTTTCCAACAGTGGAATAGTGAAAAACTCGTCTTGCGAAGAGCACTTAATGTTTTTGTTTTTTGTTTTGCTTTAAATAAAGATCGCGTTTAAAGTACTAAACAAAGTTCTAGCACAGTGATCAAACTCGAAATCCACGCACTTTTAATTTTGACTTGAAAAATACTTGTTGATGGTGTTCCTTTGCCTTCGGGGTCCGCTTTGGCTGCTGGAAGGCTTCTTGCGCTTGCGAGTCGAATTGGCGCGAAGCAGTTCCTCCGATTTGGCGCAGTTAGCGCTCTCTTCGGGCACATTTCCACCACTTGTACTGGAAGTGATCGCGATGCTCTCGTCGTCCTTTTGTGCCTTTTCAGTGACTTGAACTGACACCGGTAGTCTCTCGGCAACTCCCGTCACCATGTGGTGGTCTTCTTCTCTTAGGAGACCCAGTGCCGTACATGCCCGCTTTCGTTCTGCCACGGCCTCGACAGTATCTAACGTGCCCAGCAACAGGTGATGGTCTTTGAGTTTCTCGCACAGGACCCCAATATATGCATTCAAGTTAGCGCGAATCAACGGGTCTTCACTGGCTTGATATTTTTGGCAGCATTCGTGAAGTTCTGTCTCGGTGGCCCTTAGCCATGTCCCTTCGAATGCTTTACGAGCGGCTTCTCGACACGCTTCTTTCTCGGCAACCACCTGGGCGTTCTGATATCGCTGAAGATCTCTGGCTATAGGGGATGGCGTTGGCTGATCGGGATCTGTGGGTAGCATTTCCGCGTTCTGGCTCGAAACGCCTCTGTGTTTTAGCCAGGCTTTTTTCTCTTCGTGTCGTTGGCGTTTCAACTGGTCTGCTTTGTGTTTCTTGGTCTTTTCTACTTGCAGAAGGTGTGTAACCTGCCTGTGACGAAGGCTCTCCGGCTGAAGTTGCTTGAGATGGTCTTCAATGACGACAATGACATCACCTGATCGGCCGTCGTCCGATTCACTGTCACTGACTTGCGCGGCGTGTTGTTGAATTTCGTTTTCTCCTGCAGTGGAAACCTCGTTCTCGTTGGCCATTTCGTCTAAGTGCAGTGTGCGCAACTGTTCTTTTTCGTCATCTTGCAAAATACCGTCTTCGGCGGCTATTTGTTCATCGTCTGTGTCCGTTTGGTCGTCCTCGTTATGTTCTCCGCCCTCAAACTCTTTTGCTTTTTCGGTTGCCCAGATCAAGCATTCCATTGGGTGCTTCTTTAACCATGTGGAAGCATTTTTTTTGGGATTGGGAAGACTTTTGAACTGGTATGTGTTGAGTCTCCTCTCTATCGCAGGCTGGTCGGATGGACCAAAGGCAAGCCTTCGTTGACTCGTGATAAGCATGGGGCACCGATTGATAAAGGATTTTGCTGTCTGATACTTGACGTCGTGGGCCGAGTACCCACCTTGGGTCAAGGTTTTCCAGTCGTCAATATCAAGGGTCGATTCTGTGGCCTCGTCGATGAATATGACCTCCGTGAATCGCGTGATCATAGACTTGTTGAAGGCGCGCTGTTTGGTAACTTTGGCCACATTTCCGTGATGAACAAGGCCGAGAATTGGAAAGAATAAGCTCGTCTTTCCGCTACTGGCATCGCCTTCCAAACACGGAACCTTGTCTTTGTGTTTTTTGTTGTTGTAATGTAGCAACTTGACGAAATCGTTGCAGAATGCAGCCGTGTCTTCTGGGCTTAGGCTATTTTCCAGAATCTCTCGAAAGTATTTCGCGTCAGGCACTTGTGTTGACTCGTACGGGCAGAATGCTCTGGGAGATACTTTTCCAACTTGGTTTGGCTCAATGGAATCTTTCAAGAACTTCGTTTGCTTGATGGACCAACACAGACCATTGTTTACTTCTATGAGGTCATAGTCGATCACTAGTGGACGAAACAGTTCACAGTAGGGATCCGCCAGCAGCTCGATGACTTTCTTCATTTCGCGAACAAGCCGAGACTTGAAGAACTCGTTGGCGGCTAGAGTGTTTACAAATGCTCTGGCCTCGCACTTGTATGAAAAGGTGAATTGTGCTCTTTTTTCTTTCTTGTCAACGCGCCCCCTGTAACTCGCATAATCTAGTTTCTCCATTGCGATGGCGATGTCGTTAACGAGGATCGTTAGTTTGTCAGCGAATCTTTTTTCTTCACCAGAGGGCAGACGGTTGCTGGATGGTAAATGCTGCGTTGTGACGTCTGGCATGAAACCGAACTTATCTATTTGTAGCTTAGCCTCGGTGAGATGTTCAATCGCACTCGCCAAAGATGAATGGAACTTTTGGTTGACCAGGGTCACTCTCACCACATTTTCACTGCCGCAGTCGTCCAGCTCCTGGGTAGAAAGATCATCATCACCGACGACCCTCCTTACTTCGTTTGCGTAGCAATGTTGATACGACGTCGTCACCAGGTTCCGCATGTGCTCATTTTTATGATCTTTCAGAACTTTGTAGAGTTCTCTCGTGGCTGGGGATTCCTTTCCGTCTTGCAATTGAACCTGAAATATACAAAAGAGAAACACTTTACAAACATTTTTATCGAAATTTGTTTGCCCCCTCTTCGTTCCACGTTGGCAAGAAATTCATTCTCGATTATTTCACGGTCATGACTACCACCGACAGTTCTTTGCATACCGACAGCAACCACAGCAAAAACTCTGTCTTAATGTACTTATAGCGGACGGGATTAACATTTATTATTTCAAAATCTTTCAGTTCTTTTTAACTACTGTGAAAAGTGACAAAATCTGGAATATTGTTTTTTAGTCTTGAATCGCTTTACGGTGGCGAATTTACCTTGATGTTACAAACTCACACGATAAAACCGAATTTTTGTCTTTAGAGAAGTGCATGCATGTATAATAAATGACGAGAAAATGCTTTACCTGATTAGCAGTGACCTCCACTCCACAATTCAGCAGTGCTTTGTGGACCGAAATCGGGCTGGCAGGAGCACCATTGGGCGTCGTCAACGCGACCCAGTACGAAATTGCAGGACAGAGGGATTTGTTTACACTTGTCAAATTTCCATCCAACCATTGTTGCGTTGTGGAACTGGGTATCTGACTGGAATGTTCATCATCGCTTGAATTGCTTTCGTTGTCAGAATCATCGTTAATGCTCCCTTTTTTCTTCTCTTGGGTCGATATGGCACTTAAGAAAAATGCAACGTTCTGGATGCCTGAAATGTCGTAAAATTAAACGCATCAAGAGTTGAACATGTGCTAATTTTGCTCTGTAATCACAATCGTTGAACAGATACTAACCTGAAATCGCACTATCGCAAGCGTCGCGTTTCTTGCAAATGGAACCCCACGCTTTAGCCAAAGCTCGATCTTTTACTTTGCAGACGCACTTTACGCTTACGATACTGCATCGCCCACTCACTACTGGCGTCAAATAACAAAGTACAGCGCCTTTTATGGCTGCGCTGTTCAGCTGCCGACAAGGTTGTTTGCCTCGCTGCATTTTCCTCTGTTGCTGGTCAACGAAAACTATAATTTCTACTGTTTATATATCACCCAAACTTGTGAAATTTTAAGAAATAAATCTGACAGAGTGAGCTCATCCTTTAATACCTTATATGTACCGTGTGAGAATCTAAGGTGTTTGCTACACTGTCGACCTTGACTCTAGCACAATGAGTGAAATGTCAGAAATTCGGCAATCAAGGGGGTTTCTTTACCCCCGCAATGGATTTGTTCTTTTCACAATGCTTACGTTTCTTGTTTGAATTGTTCTCAAAGTAAACATGTTAATGAATAACCGAGAAGGATGATGTAATTATTAGCTGGCCCTGTTTTCAAATCGAACTTGTTAACAATATATCGGGGAAAATGATGCAATCGCTCTTTTGTTCATTTTTCTGTGCCTTGCATACAACAATACAACTCAACTGCTATTCAACGAATCCCTCCAGAGACAATTACGTTTCTCAGAAGTTGTCACAATTTATGAACTTTACATTTGCTAATTTACCGTCAAACACGACATCAACGCAGCCCAATGCCCTGTAATTAAGAGAGCTTGTTTGTGCTGCGAGATTAGGTGTTTATTTTCTGGGACCTAAAATCGCCATAATTTGAGGCAACTTTAGGCGATTTGGGGCGCTTTTAAGGTGATTTAAAGCCAAACCCGCGATATAAAAGGCGGCTGGACTGTCCAACTTATGCAAATGAGCAAAATCTATAATTGTTGCTCATTTGCGTTAGATTCGCCGTGGGCCTTTCAGCCCTTTTACACCGCAGGTTCGCCTTTAAGCAAATTTCGTCAGAAAATTATGGCAATTTTAGTTGTGCGATTTTGTGCGATTTTAATATAAAATGGTAGTAGTATTCAATAACATCACTTGCTTACTTGTTGTGATTGGTTATTAGCCAAGTCTATGCTCTTAAAAATTGTATATGTGCAAAACACTTCAAATGGTTAATTGCCTTTTTTAGTCGATTTAAGGCGCTTGTAGGCGATTTTTAGAACGTGATTTTGAGTCCGAGACAAGGCTTTTGATGAGAAAAAATCAATGTTTCTCTTCAATACTTGTAGAACACATTGCCAAAAACGTACACTGAAATAAGCGAAGAGAAATAATAAACCAAAAAATATATATAAAAGAATCATGACATTGCAAATTCACATATCCGTAAAATCCGCACAATACGTGTTTTCCGCCTCTGATGAAAAGGTTTTTTGATACGATAGAACTTGCAGTACAAAATGACTGCTGAGTGAATATATTAAGCCAGAAGAAAGTTAGTTTTGATGGCGGAAACACGGATATTACGGATTTCACGGATATATATATATATATATATATATATATATATATATATATATATATATATATATATATATTCTTATATATATACTTACAGAAATAAAGAGAAGTAATATAATGATAACAATAGTAAACATTCACATATCCGTGAAATCCGTAAAATCCGTGTTTCCGCCATCAAAACTAATTTTCTTCTGGCTTAATATATTCACTCAGCATGAGTGAATATATTAAGCCAGAAGAAATTTATTTTTGATGGCGGAATCACGGATATTACGGATTTCACGGATATATATATATATATATATATATATTCTTACAATTATATATATACTTACAGAAATAAAGAGAAGTAATATAATGATAACAATAGTAAACATCACATATCCGTGAAATCCGTAAAATCCGTGTTTCCGCTATCAAAACTAATTTTCTTCTGGTTTAATATATTCACTCAGCAGTCATTTCGTACTGCAAGTTCTCTCCTATCAAAAAAACCTTTTTATCAGAGGCGGAAAACACGGTTTTTACGGATTTTACGGATATTTTAATGATTGTTTACTATTGTTATCATTATATTACTTCTCCTTATTTCTGTAAGTGTATTTATATATAGTTATATAAGATGAATATTAGGACAGGATAAAATATGTAGTTTTGATGGCGGAAAGTACGGATTGTACGGAAAGTTGTTCTTATATTTCTTCTCCTTGTTATTGTAGACATGCTTGCAGTTTTTGCCCTGTTCTGTTTTTATTTTTTTTAAGCCATACACTTATTATAGATATATAGGAATATTTTGGTCCCATTGTAGTGTTCCTTAATTTTCGGGAACATCGTACTGAACAGCGTTATTAAATGTGACCTTGAAAGTCAAACGAAACTAAACACAGCCCAAAATTGATGGCTGCCGTACCTCTTTGTTGGATCAATGGTCAAAAACAACATTAGATAATCAGCTGGAGCGAGTAAGTTCAAACCGCGATAGGGAGCAGAAATTTTGGGAAACGATCTCTACAAATCTCTCTCTCTCTCTCTCTCTCTCTCTCTCTCTCTCTCTCTCTCTCTCTCTCTCTCTCTCTCTCTCTCTCTCTCTCTCTCTCTATATATATATATATATATATATATATATATATATATATATATATATATACTTGATTTGTAAAGGTCAAGAAACCAACTCCGATTTAAATGAACGTTTTAATAAGCTCGACGTTTCGGCCATCTCGGCCTTCCTCAGGAGCGTTATGATAGTTTTACAGGTAATACAACATTAAAGCTTCATGTAACGGAAAATAACGACTAACGTCTGTGACGAAAAGGTAAAACATAATTCTATTGGTTAAAACAAGGTTTTGCAACATTCAAACTAACTATTAACTATGTGTCACCGTAAAAAGCGAGTGACTTATGTGACAAAACGGTAGAAGAAAATTCTAGAACTAATCCGCGCTTATTAATTTAAACTGTTTATCGCAGGTTTTAATCTACTTATCCAGTAGCCCTCTCTTGCTCGTCGCATCTCCACGGCTTGACTTCTCACTTTCTCGAGTACAGTCAATTTGAAATGCTGCAATCCACAGGTTCTAAAATGGCGAACTGTTGGTATGTTCTTTTGACCTATTGAGATATCTGAGCGATGTTGATTTGCCCGTTTGAGATATCTGCATGAGCGATGTTGATTTGCCCGTAGTCTAGCGAAAAGTGAAACAGTGTTCACAAACAAGCGTGGGAGAAAGTTGTCTGCCTTGCCGATACATGTACTCAACAAATGAGAACAATGAAAGCGCGTCAAGTTACTATGCAGCTGGTGACTCGCAAGTTTTGCTTTCCGCTCGACTATCAAAGACGGTCGGAGACCAAGCGTTAACCGCCACCGAAGGCCGACTAAAGGAGCGGCGTTAACCGCGGGTCAAAATGAAGACTTGACTGGGAACCGAAAACAGCGCAAAGAAACGCACTTCATAGTGGTGGCATTAATTTATGCGTCACATATTTTTTTGAAAGGCTCTCGGGATCCCTATCATTTGTAATTGACAAACAATCTAAAGTTGCAGCCGTTAAAGACTTCTTAATGTCTTTAGCTTCATCTCGTTTATGTTGTTTGGCCAAACACATTACACTTTAAAAGCCAAATAATCGATATTTTTCTTTTCCAAACCTTAGTCAACCCCCCCCCCCCCTCCCCCCGTCCCCCACCTTCTGCGCGCCTGTCGTAGTCTAAAGCCTTCCGAACAGATTCCGACCGAAACGATTGGTTGGGTGCTCCTGAATATACGACGGAGATTTATTTTCTTTTCCTGGATTTGGAAACAGTACAGCTAGCTGGCTTATACCTGTAAACATAGGCCGTTTAATACTTTTATCATCCCTTTGGTCGGTACTGCACTTACTTTAAAATTAGGGGTATTTTGGTCAATTTTTAATTGAACTCAACAAATTATAAAATTCTTTGTTCTTAAAATGATACCTCCAAAATGATATACCGTACATAGTAAAAGGAATGTGTTTAATTTTGTTCTATTTCTAACTTTTTTTTACCATTGTTGTAACTAAATTACAAGCCAACGGGCAAACCAGTGCATTAATAAAATTATTTGGCAGATAACGACTTCACTAAGGCGAGACAAACCTAGTAAGCCTTGAGTCACTGTTGAATATTGTGCAGTACATTTCATGGGAATTATTTCCGAATCTAGACAGCCTTTTCTAATTGCTAAAATTTGAGAGTCTAAAGTAAATAAAATTTATGGGAAAATCTTCGCCCTCCTCCCAGAGCCCTCCAGGGACGTAGCTGGTAACGCAAGAACTCCGTACATTGCGTGACATTTATGGTATTTTCAAAGATCACGGAAGGTGCGACACAAAGTTCGACGGGTTCGACGGTTGATTTTTAGCGGTCTTCTCGTCATTTCTTGTACAGGAAGGGGCTCTCAAGGTACGATACACTTTATAGATACTGATAGTTGGGCGAGTAACCTATCTTATTTTCTGTTGCGACCATTTTACAAAATGAATGTAAATGAAAATATTTCGACTGTCAGAAAGATAAACTCAATTTATGCAAATGTTTTGACGCTAAAATAGACAAAATACGTACTTACTTGCAAGAAAACACCGCTTATTTCTGATTTGATGACTTTACTTAAGGTTGATGCTTACCAGAAGGCTTAAAATTTGGATCATAGCCGCAGAAAATCAGAATTAGCGGGTGTTACTTGAAAACGCTGATCACTACTTTGCCGTTAGTGAAGGTCAAAGGGTCATGTTTTGAGGATAAATACGCTGTACATATTGCGCTCTCAAATGTTTCCAATTAATTTACCCAAAAATTTTATTTCATAAAATCATAGAAGAAACATTGCTTATTCCGACAAATGTAGTCTTAACCGGCTAAGACGTGTTTTTTGCCTTTGAATTTGGCCTTATTTTCGCATGGGAAAATTCCACTCGAAACGGTTAATTTTTGAAAATCTGTCAAAAATTCTGGTTTTCATAAAATTGATATTTGACAACGCTTTCGTGTAGAAGAAATACCGTCCTTTTAGTATATTGCTTTCATTTTTATTTCTTAGACAAGTAAAAACAAGCGATATAATATCCCGACGTTTCGGCGACCTCATGACGCCATTATCAAGGGTACAAATAAGAATAAAATTAACAAATGCGAGTTGTAGAGTAATAACTAATTTACATAGCGGAGGTGGCTACACAAATATTTTAGCACGGATAGAATCCGTTTGCACATTCAAACTCGGTGTTAATTGTTTGATGTAACGCATCTCGTTGACTAGACAATCAAATTTGTTCATGCATTTCTTGAGAACTTTGAAACAGCTAAGGAGGTCCTCAGGGACAGCACCCGCGTGGTCGTTGTCATAGTGCTTGCGTACTGAAGATGACGTGCTTTTATGGCCATCCACGCGGGCATATAAATGCCCGCGCGTGTAGCCAACATAGCTCCCTGTATCACACAGGTTACATTTAAACTGGTATACTACGCACTGTTGATTAACTAACTGCGGTTTAGTCTCACAATCTTTAAGGTCTTGACAACTTTCCGACTGACAAATACGGGCTGGATTGTGGTCTGGAGTTTAATGTTAAGGTCTTTCAACTGCGTCTTAACAATGTTAGCGGAGTCTTGGTCCTTAAAGGGTAAGACTACTCGGGTTACGTCATTTCCCGCCAAATTTCCCGAAGCCTGCAATGGTTGCTGGTCAGCAATTCTCGAGTTTATAAAGGTATTAATGGCAGAGTTGATAAGGTGGTAAGGATAGGACTTCAAGCGCTCACACTCCTCCGAGAAGTAAGGCCATGAAGAAGACAAACGGTACGCGCACTCGCATTTGTTAATTTTATTCTCATTTGTACCCTTGATAATGGCGTCATGAGGTCGCTGAAACGTCGGGATATTATATCGCTTGTTTTTACTTGTCTATGTATTTCTAAATCATTGTTAATACGAATTTTTATTTCTACGCGTCATATTTTGAAGACGAGAGGTTTAAACAAGTGACACTTCCAAGTCGGTTTTCCTCGCTCCTGTGTCATCTGAGTGAAAAAGTCGCCGTAACGGAAAAGTATTTAACTAAACAAACTGAAACTTATATTTTTACAAATGGTTTAGTTTAGTAAGACCTTTGTTATGACAAAGTTTGAAAATTTTCGACTTATCAATTTATCTTGCATAATCGTAGGCGAAAATTAGGGAAAGCCGCTCTTAAAAATCAATAATCAAATATTGCCAAGACCAGCAGATAGTGAAATCAGAAATAACTTTACCGTCCCTTTTTATCTCGTTAATGCGCATGCGCATTAAGCCAGATTTCGGAATCAGTCACGAAAAAAGGGATAAAAGTTGTTAACAAAATTTTGTGGACTTTTGTCCGGGGGGGGGGGGGGTTCTTCCTTCTTCTTTATAGAAGCTATATTAGGGCATTGAAGATATGGTTGGTTAAACCGGTTAGGATTTCAAGAAGGACGTCACATACTGCACCTAAAATTTTTGGGGAGCACCCCCGGACCTATTGTTAATTTCCCTAGGGTATTTGGATGTCAGAACTTGTCATGAACTTGTCATATCTGACATTACGTTACCGCAAAGGCATTAAGTTCTTCTTAAGTTTCGATATCTCACGTTACCTATCAGCTTCAATCATTTGTCGTAAAGCCATTAAAGCTGCTTTAAAAGGGTAAAAATAGGTCAAATGCGTTTTTTGGCAAACGCAGTTTGAGAATTTCACGGTGTATTTTTACGAATGGCGACGTTTTAAGAAAGTTAAATGGGACGGGAAAGTTTGTGTTTTAATATGAGCGATATGGCGGAGCAAAATTTGCGTTTGTTCTATTTTTGAAACATTGGTATTACGGTTTGATTATGCAATAGTATGGGAAAGACGTCATAGTTTTGTTGATTTAGCTACCGTGCACAAGGAAATTTTGCGGATTGTCCGACTGAATTTGTTTTGCGGGAGGAAATTTTTGCGGGTCGCGGAGACAGCTAAAATTTCTGGTTCTATTTGCAATTCTTCGACGACCACAAAGTGATTACAGTGGCAGTAAAGCTCACTGTCGTTGCAGATAAACTGATCACAGTACGCGGGTGGCGGCTTAGAATTTTTAACATGAATGCTTATCAGCATAAGTGGAAAAGCGTTATTTCCTGGATTATTCTAGTGCTCTCACGCAAGTATTAACCTACCTGCCATGATCTATCAAGAAACGAAACATAATTATTATCAATTCGCTGTTCTGACTCAAATGAGTTCAAATTTTATATTCAAGTTCCGATGAATTTCATTGCATTCTCAAATGCTTGTTCATTTGACTCGGATGGTTTTATGCCGGTGGATTTTCAAGATCAGTTGCTTATACGCGCCACACTGTGAAAGAAATTTCCGGGAAAGTTTGAAATTTTACAAGATTTTGGTCTATTCTCCTGCCAAATAATGCCATTTCAATGTAATCGATTTTTGTTACAGTTAGCGTAAACTTCGAGTTCTACGAAAGGTTCGAGTTTAATCAATTTTTGCATAACCGGAATTCAACTGGATAAAAATGTACGACGATAAGTCGTGCACTTGTAATAAGCTGAGCGTGCAAGGCCTAGCCGTGTGGTTTTAACGCAATGAGAAGTTCGTAGACAATATAATAATTAAGGCCTTTAAAAATCAGTTGAAATCATTAATTCAAATGGATGGACTCAATACCTATTTAGTTTACTCTTAATTCAAAAGATAAATAGTATTGAAATATTTATGAAGAGGAATTTAACCGTTGCAACCCCTTAAAACTGTACTTATCTATATCCTTGGTGCACTGTATTAAATTTTTCTTAATAGGTTTTTAGAAGACTTACCTTCTACTTGCAGCTGAAAAAGCTAGGCTTAAACGTAGCAGTCGCTATACTGTCAAAAATGCTAACGAAGGTTTTAGCGAGCTCCACGCAGCTATAAAGCGTAGCGAATACAAGCTAAAATTACAGCCTTTACTGAGACACTTACGATACGACCAAAAACAGATCGCTGCATTCACCCCTCTCATAAAATAGAAGCCTGTATACGGGTGAACATTTCAAGTTCGTTTACCAACAGGTTGCAACTGAACTGACTGAAAATTCTAAAAACTGACAGAAATCTTCTGCGACACCTCCTTTCAACAACCTTGACGGGCTTTATTAATTTCGTTCCTATTACAAATTAAGTTATCGTCTCTTTCGTAGAAAAATACGTAAACATTGGGAACATCAAACTTTAAGAGGTTATAAAGGAAAAGTAACACACATCTGAACAGCGCCACCATTTTGGACGGCAATCTATCCGTTCCGATGTTAATCTCGTAACTCTTTCCTCCTTTCCGGTTCTAGATTTCTGTTCGTGAAATGACCAGAGCAACACCCCCTCCCCCCCCCCCCCCCCCTCCGAAAATAACCTTCAGGCTGATTAGGGTATTACATTTCACAATTCCAAACCTGAAAAACTTAGAAAATACAAAAAAGTAAATAAATAAACATAAATATATAGCGTTAAATAACGCGAAAACGGGAGGATTTTTTTCCGGATATATAATTGATACTATCCATTAGATTATTGCAATGGAACTGAATTCATTCTATAGGTTTTAGAACATTCACTGAAGCGTGATGCTTGAAGTTGTTTCTCGCGGTGAATTTGCCTGTAAAGAGCTGTAAACCCGGCGCAGCTTTTTATCGACAGCTACAGTGAGCTTACTTTACCATTTTGTAAACAAGGCCAAACACACGACAAATTAATCTAGCACTGCTAAATGAGGGTGCTAATGGGGGTACCCAATTGTCAGTTAACTACTGTTTTTTCGGCCAATTGTCAGTTAACAAGAGGCTACACTGGTAGCCTATACTCATGCCCTTGTATAAGAAAGTTTTATGTTTTTCTTTTTTAACTGGGTCACGCTGTCGGAAATCGGTTCATTTCAATATTTTCATTCATTGATCTTATCAAGTGATTTAGCTTGACAAGTAGGAAATTACGTATATCAGTAAGGCTTTTAAATTTGCAAAGTTGAGATAAGGTTACTTTACAGGCCATGTGAAATTGTTGAACATTGTGACTAAAGATCTAGGGACTTTGCGATTAAATCATTCTTACTTGAGAATTGTCATGGACTTCTTGTGCCAAACAGAGGCGTTCGCGACAACGCACCCCTTCCCTCTCAACGAATTTTGCGTGACATAAGCCTTGTTTTGTTTACATAAAACCAGAGACAGAGAAATGTATGGAAAACTGAAACAAGCAACAGGCCCCCAAAATTTGTCAGTAGAACTCTTTGCCGTGTAGCTTTAGTTTATATATTTTTTTAGAACAGCCGCTTTACGAAAATTATTCGACATTAGATTCTCATACAAAAACCATAATTTCTCACCTGTCAAGATAGCTTCCAAAACCGTAATAAGGATCGTCAGTAATATGTCTGTTTGATACAGGATCGTACACAGAGAGTATGGGAAGGAAAAAATCGAAACTCACCGATGCTTGTGTCCAATAAAATACGGTGTGTCCACTTACTTTGGAGTCTGCTTAATACAGGTTTTAGGGTAATCAGAAATCTTACTCATTTAATCTAACACTGAAAAGGGCTCGTGTGGTCAACCCCGGGGTCAACCCGCGTTCGCGTGCTAGGACAAAATGACGAAACAAAATACACAACATGTATCTCACTTGTCGCACTTCCCATTAGAAAAGGTAGCTCCATTTCCAACTGAGCCTTTGTAACAGCTTTCCCGTCGATCTTCTCTAATCGGAACAACTTTAAATCCAACTCACCGAGTCCAAACTTTCCGCTTATTGTTTGATTATATGTCCATTGAATTGTGCTTTGTCATGTCAAACGGTATGCGACTTATGTGTCATTCGAATGCCGATCCTTTGTCATCATCTCGATAAAAACTCAGAATAACTTTGACCACGCCACTCGATGCCATCACGGAGATCAAGGTCAACGCTCTACGACCCTGGTACCTTTCGCATATAATATCGGTTAATATGTCACCTGGTCACGCAGCGAGGCAGGTAAAAGTCACAAAATAGCTTTGCTGTTAGGAAAAAAAAATATGTTGCTTTTATTAACAACAACAATCGTTAATTTAGTATAATTAATAGAATGTCACTTAACTGTTACCGTATTTTCTCGATTAAACGCCGGGCCCCGAATAAACGCCGGGTATAATAGAGGAAGTTGCAAGTAAGCTCCTCAAACGTTTGTTTGTGGTATAATAAACTTAAGATTTAAGGGTAAGGTGCAAGGCTGCCAAGAAAAACGAATAATAACCCTTTCTTAAAAAATGGCGGGCGAGAAAAAACTGCTGATACAAAGAAACGCCGGTTCCACAAGGCCAAGTTTGAAATAAACGCCGGGGGCATTAAATAGAGAAAATACGGTAACTTTTCATTTATCAGTTAACTACTTTATTTTTGGGCAATTGTCAGTTAACTGTTAACCCCATTAGCACCCTCCTAAATGCACTGGCATTCTGAATTTCACTTTTGCCGGAACGCAATTGGCATGAAAACAAAACGAAAAAAACTCGCGCGATAATAATGCCTTTTGTCACAACATTTCACACACGACTGAAAAACCTTAAACAAATACTGATGAAAAATGGAGTTTCGTTCAAAACCAACCATTCCTGAAAACTATTTACAAAACGCCGCCTAACACATGATACAAGACGTAAATCACTTAACGACATACTCATAACAGCCAAACTTTGAAAGCTAATATAAATGCATCGCAACCGCAAAACCACATAGCGGAGTCGGTGCAGGCCTGTCATGAACCTCATTTCGATCTAAGGGAAACTAAACAAGTGACCGCCAGGAGTGGTGCCCTGTTTATCCGCTCCAGACCCAATATTTTCTATATAAGTGCGTCCATAGCAGACGTGGCCGAAAAATGACCACGTGATCACCATTTTCCCGCCATTTTTCACGTCAAAATATATAAAACAGCAGACTTGATACTTTAGCTAACTACATAACTTTCCGTTTCATTATGCAAGAGTAGGAACAGCAAAATACCATAAATTTTGATTTTCGTTCTATTTTCGAATACTGCTGGAGAGTTGAAAAAGAAATGGCTGATGGCGCGATGTCTGCTAAACATAGCTCAAATTGTCCTGGCATGGGGAAAGGCAGCTCTAGAGAAATGACATGTTGTTACGGCCTCCTTCCATTAGATCGGCATATGTGAAGTTCAATGTTTGAACCTGGCCTTACTTTAAAGAATATTAAAGATTCAGTCACCATTTGTTGTGTCAATTGATATTTTGATAATTAATATTAATGTGTCATCTGATCAGATATAAAGTCATTGCCCGTGACGTATTATCGATCACTTGATAGGTTTGTGGGCTTTTAATTGTTTTGAAATTGCGGCAATCTATTGTATTTGATTTAGAAAGTCTTTTCCATTGTCAAATATCCCAACAGAAAATATACAATGAATAACTGAAAATGCACTGTGTAAATTGAACCAACAACACATTTTCATCGTCAATTAGCTAGCAAGGCGGGAAAAGTCTTTCACTTTCACTTCACTAACATCAAAATTATTTCCATTCACACTCGTGATTCTTTGTTACTCATAACTTTTTTTGCAGTGCACCAACACGAATTTTCAAACCAAGTTCTCTCAATCTTCTCTATTTTGCCAAGAACCATATCCAGTTGACTACTGCGCCTCGCATTTTCTACATAATGTCTGATTCTACAACGCCATCTTTACCATATTTATTTTATATTTATTTGAGATTCTTCTTTTTTTAACCTTATGTTCCAACGCACTAACGAGATGGCTTTAAGAGCCCTTTGATTTAAACCAATAGGCATGAGAGTTTCAAAAGCAGGTTTTATTTTCCGCAAACATTACCTCTAGTCTACTCTCTAAGTTACTGATCCCCGTTTATTTTTCTTTTTATTCCTTTTCCCCTTTCATTTCGTTGGTCACTGGATATCCTAATAATGTTGACACTGATTTTTGTTTAGCAATAATATTTTGGAGCGAACGTATAAGGCTTCAAGGCTTAACCATCCAACGGTTGGTACTGACAACTATAAACTGTGTGAATTAATGTGCTGCTACTGTTACCGGGGCCACTTAAACTAAACTAACCAATCAGATTACAAGTAACGAACTATACATTCCAACTAAAATCGTCTGAGCAATCAACGTTCTGAACAAAAAGAAATGAGCTAAAGATAACTTGTCAAAAGACTACGCGAAGGAAATCTATGGATGAATACCAGCTGTGTTCGAGAAGGTTTATTCCTGCTGCTTTTTATGGCTGTGCGAGGGTTGAAAGGGTTGCATATTCGAAGCCAGAGGGAAGAAAATAGTAAACAATGCGAAAAGCAGTCGTTGGGCAGTCGCGCCGCAAACTCAGTGAACTTGACGAGTTTCGCCTAGAACGGTCCGCAAGGCTTAGTGTTTTTTTGACGTTAACTTCCAATAATTATTATCCATTCTACATCGCTAGCCGTTGGCTAGCCGTTCAAAAAAAAAAATCTTCAGCCGTTCGAACGGCTGCTGCTAGCCGTTCAAAAGAAACGTTCAGCCGTCCGAAAGGCTAGGACTATCCGGTTCGGAAAAAAATATTGTCAATATTCTATGTTAGTATCCGTTTAGACAAAAACGAACGGCTACGCTTATCCGTTCACAAGCGATTGAAAAGATTGCCAGCTATTTCAGTGGCTATCGAAAGAGCTCTAGTCTTTGGCCGGTGACTTAACAGTTGATTTATTTTTGTTTCGTTCGCTCACCACGCAATTTGCATATGTCAAAAGTAAATTTGAAACCTTTTGGATATAAACATCGCGCTATTCACAGTAGTCATTCTATTGCCGAAACGATACTTGGAAATGAAAGCAGGGAGTTTAGATGAGCTTAATTTTATTTTTGTCCTGCAAAACTACAAAGAAAACAGAGAATTCTTAGAAGCGGACAGTCAAAAAGTGTGTTGCGTTACCAACACTGTCTCGTATGCAAATTTTAGCAAAACGCAGAGTTACGCTTCGGTTAGTACATACAGTGCTCGTAAATGTAAACATAAAGCGTGCAATTTACTTGAAGAGTTTTTATTTTAAGGCCGAAAAAGACTCGATTTTGATTTTAATTGTTCCTTCGCGTCTTTGATTGTTCGCTCAAAATTTTTCGGTATCCGTTTTAGCCGCCGGTTTACAGCCAGCCGTTCGAAATTTTTTGCCGTTCAACTTGATCCGTTCAAAATTTTTCCTCGTCCATTCATGGTATTAACTGTTTTAAACAGCTCGGCCATCCGCTTTTCATCCGTTCACCAACCGTGCGTTTCGCTGTTCGAATGGATAGCCGTTAGTATCGTTTTCGCGTGAGGGGTCACATTTTACGCTTCGGGTCATTGTTTTCTCCGCGCTGTTGATTGGCTCAAACGATTTTTAGTTAGAATGTATTGTTCGTTTCCTGTAATCCGATTGGTTAGTTTAGTTTAAGTGGCCCCGGTAACAGTAGCAGCACAGTAAGCTGCTCTGTTTTAAGTAGAGGGCAAAACCGGATGCCCGTTTGAAACCAGACAAATCATAATTGTGCCGCAAAATGACTAAACGTTATACGTTATATTTTTTCAAATAAGTTGGAATTGTTTACTTTTGTGAATATTAACTTGCTTATTGTAATTTTTTTCTCAGGAAAACTCGCGAAAGGAGTGGGTATTCCAAAAAGCAATTACAGTTGAAACGTATCGAGCCTATCACCCCATACCAGTACCATTTAACATCATTTCTATTTTTGCTGTGTGGATATACGGCCTTTGCAAAAAGAACGTGTCACAAACAGATGAAACAGATAGACCACAAGAAAGTCAAGAATGTCCAGTAAGTCGGTAGTTAACTAATTTTATTATTTACGGTCCTAATAAATTGTGACGATTTTGAATACCGAAAGTAGAAAAACCCCTTAAAAAGGTTTTATTTCACAAACACACTTTCCTGAAATCAGTGTTAATAAATCCCCTGCAATCGAGGCTACACGGTGTCTGTATGTTTCGCTAAAGTTCGCAAAATTTCAATACAACGAAGTAATATATTTGAAATATTCACACGTATTACCATACATTCCGGCCAGTGTACAAATAGTAGAAAATTATTTTTTTACGTAGACAACTTCGGGCAAACAAATTGTAAACAAGAATAGGATTAAAGACAACGAAAGAGTATTTTTAGGCAAATGGCCCCTGAAACAATGATTCACATTTTCTGGTCTTATTAAATAGCGAATTGTTCTTGTCTGCATGTTCACCTGCTTTTATATTTGGTCGGATGTGCAAATTAAAAGACACTCTACCAAGAGAATAATTACCTGTGTTTCGTGAAATATTAATGTGCAAAAGGTATAACGCTTTAGGCATTAAATGATGGGACCCACAAGCATACATGCAGAGACCAGGGAGTGATGAGTTGATTTCTTAGTTCACTGCTAAGCTCTATATCATTATAATATGTTTTTTCTTTTGCTAAATGTACTACAATTCTTATCAGGTCTGGCTTTTATTTTATTTCTATTATTGTTAGTTCTTTTTTAGATTAACCTTACTTTCCTTTTTGCTATTATTTTTTCCCGATTACTGTAACTATATGTTTATTACTTGAAATGTGCTTATCATACTTAAAGTAAATAAAAAAGAGGAAAATTCGGTCAACCCCATTTTACTCTTAGAGATGGTCAAGTTAAAAGGATACGAAAAATAAGTCACTTACTTAAGTTCAATCGCCATATCAGAGGAAACAACGTGATAATTCAAACAATAATGAACATCACAACTGAAACGTTCTTGAAATAATCGACACCTTAGGAGATAACCTTGAGAAATAATAAAATGCTGTGATTGTTCTTCCCAGTCCCTTGGTATGATAAAGTGAAAAGAAAACATAAGGTGGCTCATAACAGTTTCCAGTAAATTTTAGTGCTTAAACTTTGACTTCGGAGCCACCTTACTTTTCAAACAAGGTGGCTCTGAACCCCTTCCCAAGATTTTTTTAAACTTTGCAAAAAGTTGTATCTTAACATGTTAATTACAATTCGATAAAAAAAAAACATTGGGGTCACCGACATCGTTTTCAACTTATAAGCACTAAAAACTAAAACTAAGCGGGTGTTCTCAACAGGTTATACTGTTACTATGGTAACCTGTTACGCCATGACGATAACCATAACTTGTTCAATACCATTATCGTAGCATCAACTGATAAAGAATTTATTGCAGTATTGATCCATCAAATTATAAGTGATGGAAAATACTGGCAACTATTGCGAGCCACCTTAAGCAAAGTACAATCAACCAATTAAGGATTATCGACAGCAATTTTGTTTCTTCTCACTAGACTATCTTATCCGAATTCGAATCTTTATAAAAACTTACATTATTCGAAGATGGCAGAGAACTGCTCGAATTCCAGCTTTTGTCAACAAGATAATGAAACTCAGTGCTGAACCATGATGAACAAAATGCTTGCAAATGTTCCTGGATTGAGGCAGAATGCTCAGGAGAATTAAATTCCAAGGATCTGTAGACAATCTGCATGGCAGAGATGGTCTACCTGTTGAATTTTATAAAAAAAAATTGAAAGACATTTTCACCTTTTAAGTTTGTCCGTCAATTGTGCTTACGTGTTTGGCTGCCTATTTATTACTCAAATTTATTCTCAGACAAGTTGCGGAGCTATACTGTATAAAAGATTGGTGTCCTATATAACTCTCGAGAATACTGACTAGAAGATCGCTGCAAAAGCGATTGTAAATACATGCAGTTAAATATGCAAGTACTCCCAAACATCATAAATGACGATAAAACAGGATTCATGAAAGGCATCAGACGTCCGACGTATACATGATGTATTTCTGTATATGATGTATGTTTCTGGATATTTGCAGATGCACACCTCTTCAAGTTAGAAATTGTAATTAATCCTCAGACGTGCAATCAAATGTATACCCCCACCGCGGTACACGGGGAGTTGCTGCAACTCCCCACCCCAACCTTGGCTCCTGGCTGTGTTACGTTATTTGAACCTCGTTTTATCTTCAGTAGTCATGGTGGTCATGTGTAATGATGATGTCATATAAAGCGATACATGTAGATTTGCAGAACCCACCATCCAGGATCCTCTATATTGGATTTTTTTTTATTTCCGAGAAATCACTTTATTGAATCAAAATTAATTAAAACAAATTAAAGGATGCAAAAGTAGAATAGAATAAAGTGAAGATATCAAGAGATTGAGCGATCTAGATTATAAACGTAACATTTAACAATTTTTCTCGTTACTTTTCAAGCTGGACCCAAAGTATCTTCTGGACAGGTACAGGCTCAAATACGGTGATTTCCTTCCTCCTACAGGTAAGTGTACATTAAGTAATTGATAACAATATAACTAACAAAATCTTCATTAACAGCAAAATAGTTTTTCTTTTCAAAAGAAATACTTATGTAGCTGTCGATAACAAACGCTTCAGTTTTATCAGTCGTCAACTTGTTTTTCCTAAACTGCGATACAATTGTCCACATGATGATGTCATTGATTAATCATCGATTGTATTGATATATTACTCATCGGTATCATCGCTTGACTCTAAATGACCTTATTTTACCAAGCATTATGATCGAAAAAGAAGAAAACAAAACAAATTGAATTTGACATGAATGATTTGAACGTTACTGGTATAATCATTATCATTGGTATAAGCATTATCTAAAGCTGTTGACGAAGTCGCTGGTCCTTCTCTTGGCTGTTTTTTATTGAACCAAACCTTGACTGCTCTCGTGTCTAGGTTGTTGAATTTCCAAAATTCTTCAAGTACCCCTTGTGAGGGTTGGTTACTTGGATTCTTTGTACATTGCCTCAAGGCCCATTCTCTGGAGAATTTTGTTCTCTCGCTTAAGCTGCTCTCTTGAGCTCTTTTCCTCTTATCAACATATAAAGAAAAGAGAAATAACTAAAAGGAGGAAAAAATTATCTGAAAATGAAATATGTTGCCTTGGCATATTTAGCTGCCATAGGCAGGCAAGATATATATAACCTGAAAAGTATCTAAAAGATGTGCTAAACAAAAACGTCTGTCAATCGTTATTGATGACATTGAAATTTGCGAAACTTTAAGTTACTTTAACCCTCGGACGTAAAGGGTTCAAGAGCATTTATTGTTAGTTCAAACCTTCTTCAGTAGCTGTTCGTTTATCCTTGAGACACATTTTGGTAAACTTTTACGACAATCAGTTGCTATAGTAACAGAATATGATGTCATAAGTAGCATGTGGTCAAGCCACTTTTTTAATAAAAGTTCGTGTTTTTCACCTTTTTTCGAACAAGTTTAAGTGGCAGTCCCGCTAAGAGCGGTCCTGTTAATTTCTGGTCTGAAAAACGTTAGCCTTTATGTTTTGTGGATGAAAAGCATTTGGTGGGCATATATTAAAACCGGTGTATTTCGTTAGATTTCTTGCCTTTCCTCTTTGCTACGCGACGAAACGGCTTCAGGCGTGCGAGGGGAGATTTTAGGCCGATTCAAAATGCAAGCCGAGTGCAAAATGGATGTGCGTCAACTTTTGTGTTAAATCACGGAGTGCCCGGTGTGCCCGGAGTGCCCGGTGATTGAAACTAAAAGCAACATGTGCAGGGCGATACATTACACGACCTTAAACAGGTTACTCTCGCAGTGAAGCCCTTTGCAAATAAGCAGGGAGAGTCTGCAACGATTTACTGGAACACATAAACGATAAGCAAGATCTGCAAAAACCAATGTAAACCAATCAGCAATGAGTCGCAAGGCATCGGTGCACCAAAGAGGTGGGCCGTGCTTCTTTGCTCATTCGTAGAAACATTTGTTTGTGTCGCCCTTTTTCGGTGGCAAAGCAGTACATCTCTTCCATGAGACTCGATACGGACACGGACCCAAACCGCCAAATGCTTGAAATCGTTGAAACCCTTTGGTAACATTGCAACCAGTTTGCGACAATTCGCTAAGCCCAAATTTATCAGTGAGGATCTGGCAGCACTCCAACGAGTTGTGAATGAGCTCGGCACGCATGCATCCCATGATGAATTCAATGTGGCTGAGGACCCAAAATGCGAGTCCTGCTGAACAAGACAGTGTGTGAAGCTGGCATCTAACCAGGTCTCAAAATCAAGATGACATAGCTGAACTGAGGGCATTATGCTTGCTTTCATCCATTTTTGAAGGCTGCAATTCGGTGAAAATCCTATGGCAGCGGAGCAACAAGTCGGACGTCACAGGAATGGCAGCCTCGTGGCTGTTGCGAGGCATGACAAAGGAGAACGGCAATTAGCGAGAACCAAAATGCAAATGCAAGGCAAACACGAGACTAATAGCAAGCAAGCAAGCTGAACACGTGAAGGCTGAAATCGCTCCCGCAAAGGTGCCTGGACCGCACCATGTGACTTGATGGCAGTATGCTGGTTTTTATCCTCTTTTGCAAAGGCTACGAATCAGAGAAAATTCCTATGGTAGCAATGCAGTGAGTCAGCCACGAGTTGCAAAGCCCAACATTGACCCTCAAAAATCCAGAACAAGCACTGAGTCGCGAACGAACTTGAAATGGGGCCTGTGAGCCGTTTCGGTGAACTTGGTACAAGTTGGTATTCTGTGCTTTTTTTCCCTGCCAATGGCAGTTAGCAGCCTACGTCACTGCTAAATGCCCGAAAGGTTAAAGCTGACCAAGCAAGAACGAACCTGCCAAAGTACATACATACCTACATACATTTTATGACATAATTTATTTGCTGACGCAGGTCAGTAACCGGAGCCGCTAACACGGTTTAAATTCGGTGAACGTCAAAACTACGCGACCGCATCAGGAATTTTGTTAAACCAGTTAAGTTTGATTAACCCGGTTAATTACTCTAGTGCGGCCGCAGCCAGTGTTTGCAACTGTAGCGTGTATGGGGTTTTAGTGCCGCTGCATATGACGGCAACCGAAGGCGCAGTATTTTTCTGTTGGTTGACAAACAGCCACCGCAGGAAATCTCTCACCCTCGCATAACGCATTTGAAACGTTTATTTTTATCAGACTGCAATACTATTTAAACATACCAAAAAATTGCGCCCTGAAAGGAGACATTTGCTTCGAACGTGCGCGTTACTTGCATTTTGGCTTTCAGTTTGGGATCTATCATGTCGTTGTCGCGTTAAATGTTCTACGTAGTATCAGCCTTGCTTTATACTTTGATTGTACTAAAATGAACTATTGCCCATGCGCAGTTGAGCTCGAACGGCCTGGGCGCTAGTCCGCGCAAGTCACCAATAGAAGCCAAAATGGGCTCAGTCGAAGCATATTACACTGAAAAAATGGCAAAATGACTGGATTTTTTTCGCTCCAACTAAATCATATTTCTCACCAAAATGTTCACTAGATCATAGTCTCTTCAAAACCGAGTGTGGATGTTGACATTACGCTATTAAAATGTGTTATACCGCTAAAAGCGATGATCGCGCGGTTGAACTCCATAGATGCCTTCACGTAACATTGGTCACTTCAACGTCAAAATGACGGGACTTTTTTTTTTAAGTTATTAAAATATTTTAACGTTTCCAGATAGAATAATAACCAAATTACTGGACTCGCGAGTGTGGATTTCCGAAAAGCAATTCATAAATGGGCGAAATTTTGATTTTCCCTTCCAAAATGGCGTTTTCGCTGTGATTTTAAGGGTCACATTGGGGGTCTGGGGACGAGTTAAAAAATTAGAGGCAAATGTCACCCAATTTTTTGCCATGGTTCAAAATAAACCACTTTTGAAGCGATGACTAAACAATCATGTCATAACATGACCGGATACGCGTTGTATTGAAATTAGAGTGATAACTGGATGACATGATGTGCGGCGATTCTATACTTAGAAATTATTTGCTTTGTGATAGCTTTTACGTAACATGTACCATAAAACTCCACCGAGAAACATAAAAAGGCTTGTGGTCACCACCTAAAACACATAGTCCGGGAGCTAGGCTCTCAAAACTGGCGCTTCGCACAACCCAGAGTACGGAAAAGATTTGACGACGGATCTCAATAGATTAAAGCCTACTCTTGTTATCTAGGTAGTTTGTGGTTTCGAATTGTGGTATACGTTTTATGTTTTTGTGAATCGGCAACAGTCAAACTGATTTCAACATGAGAACGAGGCTGAAAATTGCGACTCAATATCTTCGTAGAACTTTTTAATTTTATCAATAAGAAAACAAATTAGCCCGAATATCTCGTAAGACGCTGTGAAAGTCATTTTGACAAAAACACCACTGCTTTGTAAAGAAGTCGCGTGACCTATACCGTCGTCTTATGTGACATGTCACAGCATCTTCGTTCATCGCCGAATAATAGAAAATAAAACTTTTTGCTGCTTACTCTTTCCAAACTAAAAAGGGTCAATTTTTTTTAATTCACTGTTTGTTGAGGTAAAAAGCTCAACCAAAGCTGTTAAACAAGCGCCTTTCAGTGGAGCCTCGATCTGATGTCAAGGGAAAGAGGAACAGTCATAATGGAATACGCGAGGGAAACATTCTTGTTTGATGCAGGTTGATCTACAGAAAATGTCTTAAAACTACGTTGTTGTCTACTGTATTTGAAAATAAAGTTAAAACATAACAATTTGCTTTTAACTGCCATATTCTGCAAAAGAAAAAAATTGGAAAGTTCATATCTAACATTACATTTTGGTATACTTTTCAAAAATAATACGACTTTTTTAATCATTTTCACAAACATGTTTCGACGGTACATCCGTCATCGCCAGTGTGACGGTTATGAAAGTTTTCAGTGATTTAAAACGTGCCTGTTGCAAATCATACGTTGAATTGCGTTTGAAAACAATACGCTACTTAACAATACGCTAGATAAATGTCGAAGTTAACTGAATTAAAAGAATGCGCGCGCGCGTGCAACTATAGGGAAATCGTCAAATTGATATGTTTGATCTGTTGATTAAGGTCGGATTTTTCCCACTTGATGTACATAGACTTCTTAAGCTTAACTTGGTATTTGGTCGGCGCAGAGTCTAAGATCTTGAAACAGTCTAAGTTACAAGAAGTACGGCACGACTCGGAAGCCTGCAAATGCTTATAAACGTGAGAAGATCTGTCCGATGACAAGTGCTCATGCACGCGCGTGGAGAAATGTCGGCTTGTTTCGCCAACATAACAAGCATTACAGCTTGCACAAGAAAATTTGTAAACGATGCGCGTACGGAGCCTGTCAGGAAGATGATCTTTCACGTTGAACAAGTTCTTAATTTTATAGGTAGAAAAAACAAATTTTATGTCAATGGGTTTACAGAATCGATTGATTAGTTTGCGCACCCTTTGTTGTGCAACACCCGAAAAATGCCCGATGTAGGGGATCTTGAAGTAGTGTTTGGGCAAATCCTGTTGCTCAACACCTGTTGAAGGTCGTGTGTCGTTCCCTACTACCGCCCTCGTGACATAACGGTGGAGTAACATGTCTAATGCATGCTCGGGATAGAGATTCTTACGCAAAATAGTAAACAAATTCTGAGTATCATTGTGAAAACCCACCCACGTATTATTGATCTTAAAGGTCCTGTCAATGAGTGTTTTAACCAGCCCCATTTTGTAGCAAAGGGGTGTAAAGCTTAAAAAGTTGGTAAGCAAGCCTGTGAAGGTCTTTTTGTGGTATACGGTGGTGACAGGGAATTGTGGGGATTTGTTGTTTAATAGCACATCAAGAAAAGGAAGAACGTGGTTACTCTCCCTCTCCATAGTAAAGTGAATATTCGGATGTTGATTGTTAATGAAATTAAAGAAAAGGTCAGCATCCCGTTCCGAGTTGAAAAGGCAAAAAGTGTCGTCCACATAACGACGGTAGAATAAAACCTGTGATTCCCTATATTGTTCCAACCAGATCTTCTCGTGGTGACCCATGAAAAGATTAGCAAGAACGGGGGCTAGGGGGGAACCCATGGCTACACCATCAACCTGATCGTAATATGTGCCCTTGAAAATGAAATGGGTTTCAGCGGTGGCAAAAAGGAAAAGTATTTTCAGGTCAGAAGTGTTCAGTTTGATGCCAGGGTTGCCTTTGGTAATGTAGTCGACCGCCAGGTCTATACATTCTCTCAAAGGAATGTTGTTAAACAAACTTTCCACGTCAAATGAAACCATTTTGGTATACCTTGTAATGATATTCGGAATATTAAACAAGCAAGTAGCAAATATTACAAAATAGTGTAATACAGTATACCATGTTTACATCTTGCTGTACAGGTGGGCCAGTAATAACATTCCATGCATATGCCCTGACAAATAAAGTCCAAAACAAATACAACATTTCCATTCTGAATCTGACTCCTCCGAGTCGCTTTTCGGATTTTGCATTGGCACTCGTCATCCTGTACAGAAGTAGGCCTCTTTGCAGTGTATGCTAGCCTAGCATTTTTGTATGAGCAGTTGCCTCTGAATTGAAATTACAATAACATTTTAACTCCACGTGTGCTTGTTTGTGCTGGCCCAGCAGCAATTCTACAATGGCTACCGAGGTTCTTATCCAAACATATTTCTGGTAATTGCATCTCTCGATGTGGAGGAGACGACTGCCTGACACGACGTTGGTGGTACTAGGACTCACTGGGTCAAGGGCTTTAATAGTTTACTTGCGATAACTTTAACAAATGAATTGAAACTGAATTGGAACTTGGCGCAGAGAAGCTTTTATCGTTCTTAATATTTTAAAGTATAATAAGCTTTCCAATAGATCACGAGACATGATACGTGACCCTTTTCCTGAAAATAGCAACATGTCCAGACCTTCACGTTTAATTTTGAAATGACCGTTCGTTATTCTCTTAAAAAAAGATATTAGGACAAAGGTCTGCCAAAAGTAGAAATTGTGTCATATTTAACGACTCTGGCAAAAAATATTTGCAATTTCCGCATTTCCCGACAAATTTGAATTTTTAGTAAAATCCAAAATGGTGGCCATGTTACTTGTGATAACTTTAACAAATGAATTGAAACTGAATTGGAACTTGGCGCAGAGAAGCTTTTATCGTTCTTAATATTTTAAAGTATAATAAGCTTTCCAATAGATCACGAGACATGATAGGTGACCCTTTTTCTGAAAATAGCAACATGTCCAGACCTTCACGTTTAATTTTGAAATGACCATTCGTTATTCTCTTAAAAAAAAGATATTAGGACAAAGGTCTGCCAAAAGTAGAAATTGTGTCATATTTAACGACTCTGGCAAAAAATATTTGCAATTTCCGCATTTTCCGACAAATTTGAATTTTTAGTAAAGTCCAAAATGGTGGCCATGTTGGCGGCCATGTTGGATGACGTCACGGAACCCCAGCAGCGCTATAACCTATAATATTTATTTTACCTAGTAGATTACATCACAGGCTATCTATTAGAGGAAAACTATTTCCAACATATTGTAACACTGCAAAAATCCAAGGAAGGGGTTGCAATCACCCACCCTTCTTGTACCACGGTGGGGGTTTACGTTTGCGTGTACGTCCGAGGTTTAAACCTCCGTCGCAAACGCCGATCTATTTATCTATGAAAAGAGAATTCGCTATCATAAGGCCAATTTGCGTGGTCAAAGGTATGCGTTAAGACAATAGAAAAGAAAAACGATTAACAGTCAGGGGAACATGTTATCCAGTTCTAAGGAATCTAGCCGACAATATTGTGGATCGACCATGTTTTCCGAACATATTTTAAACCCCGGCCTTAACCTGCTTGAGTACATCTGCCGTTTGCCTCATCTGTCCTAATCTTTGTTGATATATTTTGTTTTTCCGTTAATCTTTCCAAGCATTTCGCTTCCAAATCTACATTGAGTCTGATCCTGTCAATGCGTGAAAAGTAGGATTTGTTTTACACAGCTGTCTCCCAAGTCTTTCTTCGGAATGTATCTTCGCAGTTGAACCTAGTCCTGAAGCACAACTCTTGACAACCGATTTCTTCACAGTACACAGAGGAAGAGTACATCAGTATCTGAGGATGGAATACTGCATAGACATAGGCAAGCTTCTCCGCTGTAAATCCCACCTATGTCAAGGCTCTTGTGTCTTGGAAGTTGCTCCATGCTAGTCGCGCTAGGATTCGGATAGGAATTAAGGAGACGACTGGGAGGTTAGCCTTGTTTCGCGGGTTGAAAATGTATTTCTTCTACTTCTAAGGAACTGGGGTCGATGGGCTCTCACTTATTTTCTTTCGTTCTTTAACTATTTGATGGATCCTGGACAGTACTGGAGAGGTGACAATCCTCAAAGTACGTTGAGAAAAGTTACCACATGTTGCTTCTCTGCAAACTTTTGTTGCTTGAATTAGTGCCATACTGTCATTAAATGTTCAACTGGTCAATTTCTGTCTGTATCGGAAGACTTGATTACAACGTCAGCTTCTAATATCGAAAGGTGGATACTTTTGAAAATCTCACGTAAAGTGCCATCAGGGTGCGCAGGGGAGATAGGGACGACAGTTTAGCCACGAACAAAATATGTAAAAACTAGTCTATTTCTTCGCCGATCGTGGACATTTTCTCACCTGCTGCTATAACGGTGAATTTCTTCATTGATAGTTGATGTTTAACTCATGATGTAACTTTTAGATAATCGAATTTGCTTTGCGTTTGACATACATGGCTAAATCAAACTTGACGACGGCGTAGACATCTTCTGAACTTTTGCGGCACGGTGTAAATGGTGTTGAGTTCTGTTGATGAGCCAGGTTGGTCATTTAACATTACGCAGTTACCCTCAACGGCGGAACACGGGGCTTCAGGAAACACTAACGCATACACCGGATGCAAATATGGCGGCCGATTTATTATTCCTTTATATGTATGTTAATTAGCCTGACTAGCCTCATTTTAGAGTAATCTCATTTTAGAGTAAACTTTGGTTGTGACTAAAATCAGGTTAGACCACCTCGGACACTTATTGAGAATTACATAACGTAATGTCGACACTTAAAATTTATTTTCAATAAATTTTTAAGTGTAAAAAAGAAAATCTAAAATCCCCACTCAGGATTGAACCTGTGACCTCAGCTAGGGTTAGACTTGCATAAGAATTTAGTTTTATCGACTGAGTCGATAAGGTAAATTGACCACCGTGAAAAGATTCAAATAGTTGACGTTTCGAGCGAAGCGGAGCGAAGGGTTAGCGCTCCAAACGTCAGCTATTTGAATCTTTTTACGGTGGTCAATTTAAAAACTAAATTCTCGTGTTTCATCCCCCCACCGACGCAGCACCACAGTTTCTCTAGAAACTAACCCCGTTCATTAGACTTGCATAGCTTACCGTACCAGAGTACCACCTAGCTTCTCGGGTTGTTTAGGCCTAAATTTAACTACATAAACTGCTAACCCCAACCTCAACTGCAAGCTAACCAGTTACTCCGTTATATGCGTCTCAATAAGGCGTCCGAGGTGGTCCAACCTGATTTTGGAGTATCCATTCTAGTCACCACCTTTGAACTTTGCACATGCTAACGAAGCCAGTGAGGCTAATTAACATACACATAAAAGAATAATAAATCGGCAGCCATATTTGCATTCGGTGTATTGAAACCACTCCAACTTAGAAAAGAGTGCTATTTTTAACAGCTTCCTCAGCCTCAGCTCTCGCAGTAAGGATCGTGCGCATTCATGTAAAAGCCGAACACTGAAAAGAGTAAACCCTCATGATGGAAAGAAAACAACGCACGCGATCACCTTTGCTTTGTTCCAAAGAAAGCCAACCAATGAAAGCAGCAAACTAAATCGGTAAATTTTGTAATAAGTTATCAATGTTTGCAAACACGTTCGTGTTCGCTCTGAGTGGTTTTTCCATACACATGATTCTGTTTTAAAATTTTGATAATATTATATATGGTTGGTTAAATCTTGTGAATAAATTTATAATTACGCGTGCAAGACAACGTGTTTCCACCTCCCTTTTTAATGGGTGAAGATTAGCTATTGAAACTATTGCTAGGCAAAATCATAGAAGCAACAACAATAACAGTTTTGCTAACATTATTGGCTCCTTTTGTCTCAGGAGCAGACCATCGACGACTGTTTTGTTAAGCATGAAATCGAGGCTTCAAAAAAATGCATTATTCTCTATTTTCGAATTGCCCATAATACATTTTGTTTGCCCCCCAACTTTTGCATAAACTATTGTTTTGAAAAGCTCTTGGGAATATATCGTCCTCCCAAGAGCATTTACAAACAACAGTAGATGCAAAATTTGGGGGGCAAACAAAGTGTGTTATGGGCAAACGCTGCGGAGTGTTCCAGAAAGCGCTGAGTTTGGCCGGAAATGACTTTTTGGTACTTTCCCCGATCATTGTCGCCATTCTATCGAGATATATACCTGGATTTTTGAAAAGGGTATCACCCTAAGTAACCGTTTGTAGTGTGCTTGGCCTTTTTTTTTTTTGTCATTCAAAAACTATCTCTAAAACCCCCAATATAAAAACTAAAGACTGTTGCTGGTCTTTTTTTCTCTCGCCCTCGCTCCCTTCCCTCTTCTCTCTCTTCTCTGTGATTTTCGGGCAGATCGGGGTCATAAATCCCTTGTTTAGGCTAGTTGTAGTAAAATTGCTGTAATTTTCGTTGACCACCTTTTCAAAAATTCAGAGGATCACTAAAGTGATCGTGGACACTTGAAATAATGTAAATAAAAACGAAAATGTGAGGGTCAAGAGTCCAACTCCAATGTAGCTTTGCTGGTTTATTCGCTCGACGTTTCGACCATAACGGTCTTCATCAGGAGCATCTGAGGTATATACCGACTGTTTCAACATTCGAAATTTGAAAAGTTCAACGGAAAGAACACACGTGACATGCTGACGTAATAATCAGATATGAAGCTATAAAGTTAAACTAAACTAAACTAAACAATATATCACGCGAATTGAACTAGACTATTTATAGAAGGCTTGAATTTAGAAATCCAATAACTTTCTCTTGCGATCTCTTACATCGTAGCGACATAAACGCAGGTCATAAGAACATTCCCAGTGTCAGACACTTCAAAAAATGTGGGGTTAAGGTTACAGTGTACCTTCAGATCGAAAATTTATTGAAATTTTTTTTTTGGCGTTAAAATAAAGTTTACAGAATGAACTTTCATCCAAAACAAAAAGTATCGAAAAATAGTGAAAATTGACGGAGAAATGACGGTATAACTTTTGTGGGCGGAGTTTGTTTATTAAGCGATATGTTTTTTTAAGCGCCGTTTTCTCAAAGTTAATTTTTCACTTGTTGGGGACACTTTAAAGAGCTACAACTCAAAGGCAATTTGTTCGATTTTTCTCAAATTTGGACAGAAGCTAGGCTTACATATAATCAACAAAAACGTGTCGGCGAATTTCTTAATTAATAATCGCTTTGAGTTATAGCGTTTTAAAGCTGATTCGGACGTTCGAATTTAGACCTCGTAAAAAATTCAGCAATTCATTTAATTACCAAATGGTTTCCATATTTAGATAGCCAGCTCTATAAGCTTTAATTTGATATCTGGGTTTAGGTATATTAAGTGTACTCTTAAGACGCTAGAGCTGTTATACTGGAGACACCCCCGAAGGTACACTGTAACCTTATATATATATATATATATATATATATATATATATATATATATATATATATATATATATATATAAAGTGATAACAGAAATTTTCACAACAAAGATTATGAGTGAAAAAGTGCCTCAGCCGGGAGTTGAACCCGGGTCTCCTGATTACCGGACAGATGCCTTAACCACTAGGCCACTGAGACAACCACACTAACACAAACACAAACAACACATTTGTGGCTTCATAGTGGAAAGCTCTTGGGAGACATTTACACAAATTCTGCAATTAGGATCGCGTCACTTTACCCAGTCGTTCAGCGATTCACAGTCCACTCCCCTAGGAAATTAAATTACAAATTAGTGTGGGAAGGGAGATATGGACAACTAATTGCCTCATAATCTTTGGATCACCAACCTATTCTCGTTAGGAAGGCGATTCACAGCGATTTCTGAAATATATTCACTCATAATCTTTGTTGTGAAAATTTCTGTTCTCACTTTAACTGTCTATGTATATATTATAGTATAATAAAAATAATATATATATACCTGGATTTTTGAAAAGGGGGTCCACGAAAATTACAGCAATTTCACTACAAATAGCCCAAACAAGGGTTTTTATGACCCCAATCAGCCCGAAAATTACAGAGTCTTTTCTTCTCTCGCCCCACGCAACCTTTCCCATCTTCTCTCTCTTCTCTGTGATTTTCGAGCTGATTGGGGTCATAAAAACCCTTTTTTGGGCTAGTTTTACTGAAATTGCTGTAATTTTCGTTGACCACCTTTTCAAAAATTCAACTAGATATTTCAAGCAAATGCTGTGGAGTGTTCCAGAAAGCGCTGACTTTGGCCGGAGATTGCTTTTTGGTACTTTTCCTGATCATTGTCGCCAATTCATTAACCGTTTTACTCTTTTCCTTTGATTTATCATTCGCCGGCGAACGATGAATTGGCATGCTCATTATTAGAAGGGAAAGCCCTCAATCGACTTGACATAAACACTATCCATCTATTAGCATACGGTCATTTCTTATAAGCTACTAGTTGAAAGATGCTGTTTTAACTGTGTTAAATTTTCTTTAGTTCAGCTGTGCCGTGAATGTATCTGAAAGCGACTAAATTAGAGTAAAAAAATGTGACATTTCTATGTGCACCTCAGAAGTAAGAAATTCAATGCAAACAAGACAACTTTTCACAAAGATATAAAATAAATTGTACTGGCCACAAAAAGCAAAAATCTCATGAAGGTTAACAGTCTCGTATACGCCAAACATGTTTCTAAAAGAACTAAAATAATGACAATAAGGCTGGTTCAAGGCATTTTGCTAGCATTATATTGAGACAGGGGCCACAAATATTTGAATTTGTGTCACACATGCATATTATTATCTGATTGAATTTGTTAAAGCAAGGCTCTAGAAATTTCAAGTACGTTTTAACAATTTCACACTTAAGGCGAATGAAAAGCATTTAAAAGAATCTAGTTAGGCTGAAAATGGCATCCTAATTGCTGACAGTTCACGACAAGTTGCTCTCGGCAAAAGTGACAAAGCTTTGCAATGAATTCGAAATTAACAACCAAAGCACTTAAGTCTTATTAACCTTTTAGCAGGTCAAACGATACGGTTTATAGCAAACGTTCGCCGCAGATAAATCTAGAACCAGAATGGGCTATCTAAGGCACTATTGCTTTAACTAAACACAGAAGAAGCTGTTTTATGCCTTGCACGGAATATACTAAACAGATGAATCGACATACCTGTCACTGACAGCTGATCAGCATTTGTCAACAACAACTCGACCAAGCCGGAAATCACACAATGAAATTCCTTTGCAGCAGTAAAAAGGCTTCCGGGAAACTACCGATACTTTTTCCATGATTCTCACAAGCAAAATATCATCAAATAACTCGAAAAAACTCACGCTCTTGGCAAGTAAACATCCACAAACATTTGTCTTCGCAGTAATTTTATTCGAGTTCCCGGATGTAGACTCGCATTTGACAGGGGAACACATTCTCTTGCCTTCAAAACAAATTTTTACTAAGTCTGTGGCTGGGTCAAAATTCACCAACAATTCGGCTGCTGTCTAATAGATATGACCCGTAGAAGCTCCTTTTTCAGGCCAGAGACTTGTTACCGCCAAGAACAAAGCGCCAATATCCGTAACCTTTTCGTCTCGGCCCGAGATCAAAAGTGGAACCCGTCTAGCCTCAAAAGAGACGAAATACAGTAAGATATCAGGACGAGGACAGACTGTGCCAATCGCCAGCTTTCTTTCCCTCACGGGACTTAATGATGTCCTCGGGAAAACTTTGTTCAAGGCGGCCAAAAGGAAATCTACTGAAAATAACCGACAAAGTAAGCCACTGATTTCTAGCGCGCGCACTGGCTTCGAAACGTTTGAGTCTGTCATAGTAGAGAATCATGGGAAGTAACGAAGGGAGGGGCTGGGGGGGGGGGGGGTCGTTTGTTGCTTTTAAGATAATTTCAAGCTGTGGAGTGTTCCAGAAAGTGCCGACTTTGGCTGAAAATGGCTTTTTGGCACTTTTTCCAATCGTTGTCGTCAATCTATCGAGATATATACCTGGATTTTTGAAAAGGGGGTCCACGAAAATTACAGCAATTTCACTACAAATAGCCCAAACAAGGGTTTTTATGACCCTAATCAGCCCGAAAATTACAGAGTCTTTTCTTCTCTCGCCCCACGCAACCTTTCCCATCTTCTCTCTCTTCTCTGTGATTTTCGGGCTGATTGGGGTCATAAAAAAACCCTTTTTTGGGCTAGTTTTACTGAAATTGCTGTAATTTTCGTTGACCACCTTTTCAAAAATTCAGCTAGATATATATATATATATATATTCACACGATGTGATGTTACAAAACAGTAACTCGAGTTTCACGCTCGGTGGCGATCATCAGACTGAATAAAAAGGTCGTTAAAAGGCGTTTAAAAGCAGATCGCGCGCGCGTATCAAATGACGTATACAAACATATCGTTAAGAATTTGAATTTAAAGTTCTAAGAGTCGGGGCAATCCCTAATCAGTTCGATCCTAATTAACTTTCAGTTGCTAAGTAATAGCTTGCGAGGACGGCTGGAACTTGATGTTTCCTGCATAAAACTTGTTTTCATGCCTGCATTTTGAAATAAGCTCTGATCTCTTGTTAAGTAAGGACTGCTCATCGGCGGTCAGGATGCATAACTTCTCCGCTAGACACAGACTACATTGTATAGCACTGCCTTTATACGCACTAGCGCGCTTCAAAACAGACCACTTGATCGAGAAGACAACCTTACTAGCCTTCAACTCCCAGATGTACTTTGAAAAAGTGGTTTTGGCTGAATGCTTCTCGAGATTGAATGAAAGGTTGTGGTTATTGAAGCGGGTCTTGAATGCGTGTTCGGTCATTCCGATGTAGATTTTATCATCGTGACCCTGGGCAGATACAGTTGCTTTGTACACAAGGTTGGAAGTGAGACACGCGCCGTTAAGAGGGCAAATATCGTTATTTCTGCAATTGCACGACTTCTTGGGTGAGTTGGGTGCATTGGATCTGAGGATTTTGGCATTGTGGCGTTTGATGATGCTGGCCATGTTGTCCATACAGCTATAGCTGACCTTGATGTTATTGCGGTTAAAGATCTTGTGGAGAGTATGTTTCTTGGGGAAGTGTTTGTCAATCAATTGGAGGAAAGATTTTCCCACCTTAGTTTGTACATTTTTACTGAACGGTGGATTAAACCAGGTGACGTTTCTTGGTCTGTTAGCTCTCTTATCCTTCGGTGGGGTGGTTGAACTTACATATCGAATAGGGTCTTTAAAACCGCTTGACTTTAATGCCTGATTACAAGGAGGAGCTGCCTTCACGAACTCATTGTTGTCGTACGACAAGCTTGATATCCTACTGCTAATTGCTGCTGGTAAGTGCTTTATAATCGATGGGGGGTGGTTCGACTGAGCATTGATGTAAAGGGGTGGGTTGTCGGATTTTCTGTATGGATAATGCTTTCCGTTGGAGAGATTGAGGGTGATGTCGAGGTAGTTAACAACTTTCAAGTTAGACTGGACAGTGATTTTTAGGCCCATTTCTTCGAAGGTTTGCGAGAATTGCTTTCTGATGATGTCAGCGGTTCTTGGTCCCATGTTCTTGAAAACCGCCAGGCCGTCGTCTCTGTATAGGCCAATGCACTTGTTGTCGTACTTGGATGCTAGCTTATGGAGGATATATAGGCCAACGAGTTCGCACACCTCGGCGCCGTCGTAGCTACCCATGGTCACGTCGAACATGGTGTTGCTGTCTTTCTTTGACCAAGGATTGCCATTATCAAACAATAGAGACTTTCTGGCGTGCATAATGATTTCTCTATCTTGTTTTGAAATGCTGGTGTAACGGCTTGCATATGTCAGCGATTCAGCAAGAACAAGCATTCCCTCACTTTTCTTGTCTTTGACGTTGTCAACTTCTACCCTTCAATCTCTGAAAACCTCCTTGCTGAAGTATAATAAAAAACGATGGGGCGAACTTCTTACTGGTCTTGACTGGTTTTAACGTTTCGGCCTTCGGCCTTCTTTAGAAATTGCTAAGAATTAAAAACTAAAAACTAAAAACTATGTACAATGATTAAGTTATACAAGTTGTGACTTATATACCTTAAACTACAAAAACAAAGGAAAACGAGGTTACGTAACGTAACAAAATAACTAAATAACAACGAAAAATTTAACGCTTAAAATAACATACATGATGTGATAAAAACCTTAATTAAGGTGGTTCGATACAGTTTTCTGGACACCATACCAACATTTTCAATCGGCTTTTAAGCGGTCTTCTCTAAGTCAGATCAACGTGAAATTTTCACCACTAACTAGTTTTGAATTGAAGTTTGGTAAGGTATATCTTCTGGTAAAATCGATTTACCATGACGACGATAAACAAGAAACTTAGAAATCAGTAAAAATGAAATTTAGCGCGTTTAAGATTTCGCATTGACAATCCCACAAAGACATCTTAAAATATGGTATATGGCATATATATTTTGCAAGAATAAAAAAATTATGTATGTTTGAATTCAAATAAATCGCAATAACATTTCAAACCTTACTATTTGTGTACTGGTATTAAATTGATCGAGAGATTAACACTGGTATTGTGAAATTCCTTAATGATAGTGTCAAAAAGTAGCTTTATGTTATATTTGTAAACCTTCAAAGTTTTGTTTACTTTCTCTTTTGCGATCTCGAGAACTACCATTTTTCCTAAGATCGCTTCATGTGCAATTTTTGGGAGTTTTTCGATTTTAATCGCTTTTGCAATAATTAACGCACGTATCTTGAAATAATAGGATTGTCATTTTCTTTTCCTTGTTTTTATTCTTTGTATTGTTTGTAGTTGTTTTGTGTTTGAACGTTCTGTTTTTGTAGTTTAACGTATATAAGTCACAACTTGTATAACTTAATCATTGTACATAGTTTTTAGTTTTTAGTTTTTAATTCTTAGTAATTTCTAAAGAAGGCCGAAGGCCGAAACGTTAAAACCAGTCAGGACCGGTAAGAAGTTCGCCCCATCGTTTTTTATTATACTTGTCTACAAATTCACGTGGTGGCGTCGTATATATATATATATATATATATATATATATATATATATATATATATATATATATATATATATATATATATATTTATATATATATATATATATATATATATATATATAATCTACCTGAATATATATTTGCTTATATATTGCTTATATTGCTTATATATTGCTTATATTGCGTGACTTGATTAAAAGTGGCGTTGCTTTTGTTTAAATTATCTTTCGTAGAGTCTCACGAGATATCTGGGCTAATTTGTTTTCTTATTGAAGAAAATTCTGTGAAGATATTTAGCCGCAATCATTCAGCCTCGTTCTTATGTTGAACTCTGTTTGACTCTTGCAGACTCGCAAAAACATAGCTATAACTCAAAACGTATACCACAATTCGAAACCCGCAAATTACATAGCGAAAAAGAGGAGGCTTTAATCTGTTGCAATCCGTCTTCGCTCCTTTTCAGTAGTCAGGTTGTGCGAAGCCTCAGTTTTGAGACCCTAGCTCCCGGACTGACAGGCATTTTGAAGCATCGGCATTAAAATTTACCGATCCCCCCTTCTAAGAAAAATAAATACTAATAACTAAACAATATATTATAATTATAATAAAAACCTTCCCAGAATGCTTTGCACCAGAAAAAAAAATCGATGCCAAATAACTCTGTCCTGGTCTCCTGGATGCCACACCACATGTTATTTGCACCCACCATAAAATGCCTATTTTAATTGACGAAGTGCGATGAAATCATTAGTCACGTGACTATGCCTCTAAGTGCCTTTTTACGTATTTTAGGAACAAGCTTTGCTGAATTCAACGTGGCAAGGAAGGCATTTGAATGCAACTTTTCGACATGTCCATTATTACTCTGGATTTTTTAAATTAAGGAGTCTATACACATGAGCAAATAGGGGATCTGGGGACTAGCTAATGTATCTTTCTTAGGGTGAAATGTTAAGTTACAAAATTTCGTATGTTGGTAGATATAAGTAAAAAGTAATTTCATGTCAACGTCATTAGTATGACGTCATCGGCCACGTGACCAGAACGCACGTACCATTTGGAGCCTTTTATCGTCGTTATTGAGCTAAATAAACCCCCGTTTTCAGCCCAAGTTATCGATATATCGATTTTGTTTATATAAAAAGTCATTATTACTCGACTCCCATATCAAACTTATTTCCCACAAGCGTGAACATTTGCACTAATTGGCGTCCATGCTGGAGCGGACAACATCTTTCCTTTACTGCGCTTGAGCACTAGCATATCCATAGGACTGGGGATTCATTTACAAATGTAAACATTGCGGTCAGGAGACCGAAGAGAGAATCTGTTGCACCAAGCCGATACACCGACGAGGTTTTTTCATCAGGTCTATTACCCCGATAAATCTACCTTTAAGGAATCCCGTTTGATCATTGTCAACAATTTTCGGTCATGGACACAATTGGCAGATAATTTCGGTTCAATACAGCGTCCTCAAGAAAGCAACAAGACGGTTTTCGAGTAAATCAAAAATCGTTTTTAGAGCATGATATGCAAAACAGTAATATTTAACGCAAATAATTTGCATAAAGCAAAATATTTCCAATGCCCTTACAGATTATTTAAAACACCCAGATTCAAGACTTTGTTAGACGTTTCACGGATAGGGAAAGGGGAATTCGTAAGGATGATATGGTAATTGGAATAAGGGTGATTGACCGTGGAGGAAAATGTAAACCAGTTGAATAATTGCCTCGTAAGATTTCAACACCCTTGTAGATTGCTTTATCCCTTTTGTAATCAGCCAGGTCAGTATGGGGGTCAACCACAGGGGGAAGGCAGTGATATGTACAAATGGTTTGTAATATAGCGTAATATGGACAGTCACCTATGTCACCATGTACATGTAGTGTCTACATTTCAAAGCCTTACTGTCAGAACTCGGAAGGATACAACAACAGCAACGTAATAATTATAACATAAATAATAAAAATAATAGACTCAAACAATAACGTCCCAAACAGGAAGCAATACAAACTGTTGCCACAATCACAAAGACTCAACAGGCATTGTAAAATATTAAAATAACTATATTGCCAGAAAAAAAAAATAAAATAAAAAAATTCTAAAACTTGGTACTTCGTGATTATCTATAAAAATAAGCGATAAAAAATCACGACGTTTCGACCTCTCCGAGGTCATTTTCAAGTGGATGTAAAAATACAGAATTAGCATAAATATATTACAGTATAAAAACATAAGAATGTAGAGAACGCTAAAATGTGGTAAAATATGTAAATATAGGTGACAAAAATTACATAAAAACAATTAAACTAATTAATAAATAAAACCAAGCGTTAAAGGACTTTCTAAACAAATAACTTAGCGCGGATTGAGTCGCTAATTCTGAATTTTTACATCCACTTGAAAATGACCTCGGCGAGGTCGAAACGCCGTGATTTTTTATCGCTTATTTTTATAGCAAAATCTTTTAATAAAAAACTATTCATTCGGATTTCGTGATTATCACCTTAATAAATACAAATTGTAATTTAAATCGGATATTCGATTCTCAAAAGTTATTAAAACAAATGAAGATATATAACAAACTAATAAACACCATGAAAGGGTAAAAGTATAATCAAGTGTCAATTTCACATATATTATGGAAATGGTAATCGTCGAGAGCTCGTCTCTCAATGTTTTTCGAGCTGCACTATCAATTTCGTAATCCAAAATGATTTGGATCTTTTCAGTGACCCAACCAATTTGTTGTTTTCCTGTATTTAACAGGCAAAATACCTCAATGCCGTATTTAGCACCGTAAGTAAAGTTCCTTTGCAGTGTCACTTGTTTCCCAATTTATCCAACCCCTTTGGCTGCTGAAAACTTGGAGGTGCCACTGAAAGTTAACCGAATCTTTTTAGGAATAATATCTGTCAGGATGATTTAATAGTCGGCACAATAGAAGAAATGTTGGAAGGAAGTCCACAACTTTCCAGTTGTCAACGTTTCACCCGCCATAACAAAGTAAATTACAAATAAGTTGGCGACAGTTTAATTACCCCATAAGCTGCCGTTACGTTATTATCTCTGAACATCCCTGAAAAATGGTGCATATGGATCGTCGTCGCAAACAACTGCTGCACGTCCGCCATTTTGTGTGTTTCTTACCCGTCATTCCTTTCAATCTGTAATCTGTTTTTTAGTCTCCGCGCTCTGCGCTTCATTTGAACAATCCTACGCAACAGTCATACCGCGCTTGGTAGAAATATTTTAAACACATTTAAATATAATAAAAAACTATCCCTGTGTCTGATATTGAGTTAGAAATTAAAGATTCTTATCAATCTGGCATACTTTCACAGATAAACTCGACCAGGTTCTTGACGACGCAGATACTACTGAAAGCATGGTCAATCAGGTTCTTTACAGAACCTTCACACATCAGCGAGGCTGCGATAAAGACCTTCCTATAGGTCCAAAGGTACTGATAGCAATTTTATAATTATATATAGACTAATATATGTGGTTTTCATGCAGGTCCGTATTAAGGTGTTTACCTCCAGTTTCTATGCAGCCGCACCGACCATGTTTGAGCGGCCGTTTAACTAACTTTCCTTTATCGAATTAGTATGAAACTTACACAAAATATTGTACATAGTATGAAGTTTATAAGAGGGAAACAAATTTGTAAATCGCATTTTAAATTGCGGAGATAAACGAGAAATCACTTGAGTCTAAATTCCGAGCGATTGCGATGGTATCTAGAAAAATCAAAACTATTACGATAAACTATGACATATGGCAAACAAAATATCTAAAAATTAGAAACTTTCGTTAAGCCGATTTTGAGTAAATCAGAAAAACATTTCGAACTTGTGATTTTGCATGTGTATGAGCACATCCATAGGTTCCTCAATTAATCTTATAAAAGTGTAATTTCACAATCTTAAATTTACGCCAAAATGTGTGTTTAGTGTATGAGATAAAACTATGAAAGTTTGAAAGCGTTTCTCGTTTTAGTTTTGGAGATTCGATTTTCTATAGGAAACCGTAGTTTTTTGACTGATATTTTTTTTGATACTGTAGTTTTAGCGCTTTTCTACATATTTCAAAAACCGCGAGATAGATTTTTTTTAAACTTTTATCGTCGTGTCTTTATAATATGAACAACATTGTCGCGAAGTTTCATCTTGATTGAAACATTGCAACATGGTCAAATAAAATAATAAAGTTCACCAAAAATGCGATTGAGACTTTTTGATTGCACGGTTGAAGGCGCACAAAGATTCGTTAATTATTCAGGTGAAGTGTGACGCACTTCTGCGTGTTGAGAATTATGCAAATCGCGTTGACTTCTTTCTGTTCCCTACAATTCAAAATGCCGAGTGTCCAGTGCACGTCAAATGCGAATAAAAAAAACCTGCTTTCAAATAAACGCCCTACTGAAATTCGTGAGCATGATAAAAATATTAAACGTGGAACACAGCCCCTAACGTTACTCCGCAAAACATGATGGTCACGCAGAAATGCGTTACGCTTCACCTGAATTAATTAAAGCGTCATTGTGTGCCTTCAACCGTGCCATCAAAACACAATGTTGCAATGTTTCAATCAATATAAAATTTCGAGACAATGTTGTTCATACCATAATACTGGAGGGAAACACATTAAATTGAAATTTATAAATGTTTATTTTGAGAAGAGAGAAAAACCTGGTAACCCAGAGAAAAACTCTTGAACAAAAGAAAAAAATTAATAATTTAGGACCGGTTATTTAAACGAAGACTAACTTATACCGCGGTTTAAGACAATAAACGGACCTCCGCGTTTGTTTATAAATTGGTCATTTCAGGGAGATAAATATTTTTCTTGTCCGTGCTACATGGTTTACGGTAGGAAACGTTTAAATATTAGGCTTGGGTAAATTGAAATTGATTAATGGACCGTGGTTTTGTTAAACACCGCAATACCTCGTTGAAATAACCGGCCCTATCGTTTTTCTTATCAAAGTACCGATAGTTTATTCGGTATCTGATTCATTGTGAGATAGACGTAGTAATATAGTAGTGATGTTTATGTACAATCCGAAGGCATGGGAGACTCATAAAACCATACTGGTTGATGATTACCGTATAACAAGGCAGCTATTCGGGAGAAAATTGTACAGATGTGGCGCAAGATACAAAACAGCCTTTTCTCGAAAATGTCCACATTTTGAGGTAAGTATAACAATACGATACATGTTGAATTGAAACACGTGATGGAGGGCTAGTGCTAACTATATGTACTTGCTACTTAGAAAGAAAACTCTGAAAATGGAAAAATCATTCTCACTTAAAACATCAGCAACCACAGGATCATGCTGCACCATTGTTTTAATAAAGCATCATGAATTATGCATGAATTCCCCGTACAGAACAGCCGGATTTTGCTTCCATCCTAAGAACAGCTTAAAAATTGATATCATAGGAAATTCAGCAAAACAAACTTATCATAATTCTAATAGTATTTCCCCTCTTCTTTGTTTTAATAATCCTATTCACACGCGACGCAATCAGAATAATGCACTTAACCCTCGGACGTACACGCAAACGTATACCCCAACCGTGGTACAAGGGTTTTCGCGATGTTGCAATATTTCGGAAAATATTTTACATCTAATAGACAGCCCGCAATGTGCTATACAAGATAAGGTAAATATTATGGGTTGGGGCGCTGCTGGGGGTCCGTGACGTCATCTAAAATGGTCGCCAAGGTGGCCGCCATCTTGGATTTTACTAAAATTCAAATTTATCAGAAAAATGCGAAAATTGCAAATATTGTCTGCTAGAGTTGCAAAATAACATACAATCAAACATCTTGATGCTTTTGGTAGCATTTTATATGTTTTTTCGCTGAAAAATGGTGAGAAACACGCTTTTTTCTTCAAAAATGGGTTGACTACATGTTACTTATAACGTCATATCTCGTTTCCATAGCAACCGGTTGTCGCCAAACATTACCAAAATGTGTCTCAAAGATAAATGAACAGCTACTGAAAACGGCATGTGCTAATCTTAAATGTTCTTGAAAATATCGGAGAAAAACCTTAAGGGGGAGTGGCACCCCCCCCCCCCTCCCCCTTGTACGTCCGAGGGTTAAGTTACAATTTTAACAGGAAGTCGAGTGACCCAATGACTTTTCTTTAAAGATAATGATTCTAGAAACTGGGGAGACGAGATGGCTTGGACTAGGAGTAGTTTTTAAGAATTACGGCACGGTTCTTATGCCAGGATGGCGAAACGGAACTGTGGGATACCATACAGATGACAGGAAAATATTTGATTCAGAACATCCTACCTATGGCAAAAAAACTAAAGGTATGTTAACTGAAGCACGCATGCACTGAGAACGTTTCGCCAACAACTTACCGTCTTTTCAGGACACTATTATGTCGTTTGTGGTTTACACTTTTTACCCGATAACATTTCTACAATTACATATTTTATAATGCACTAGCTTGGAATCTTAAACAAATATTGTTGTGTTTGTCGGTTTTGTTTTGAAGAATAAAGCAGAATCCTTCCCACGCAATACTAAAACAATAACAATGGTAGTTTCTTGGTGTTGCGGATGGTGTGATCACCAAATGACGTAAAACAAAAGATTCAAAAGAAAGTGAACAATACCCACACCACAACACAAAAGCTAACCAACAATGGCTTCCGCAACACCAAGAAACACCCATAACAATGTTATTTTAGTGGACCTGAACGATTCCACGAATTTGAGATGTTAGCCATACAGTCTTATTAGTCGTGCCTTGGCTACGAGCCAAGCCGCACGACTTATAAAATGGGCTCCAAATGTAAAAAGTGGCGATTTTCAAGTGGTTTATAGCCCGAGGCGAAGTGTTACTGACGTCATATCAGTTGATATAGCAACTTCAAGCTCATGGATGATTGGATTTATTTACAACATAAGAAAAAGGAAAATGACGAAACGAAACATATCAAGTAAAAGGAACTTACATTATTGCCGGATTTGGCAAGAGTTCCATTCGATAACGATTTCGTTTTCTTTCTTTTTGAGCAACAGATAAATGGAAGTATTAAATATAAATGTTAAAGTTGACCTTTTATGCACGGGTGATTGTGAAAGACTGATTAAAGGTTTCAAATGACGTACAGTGAAGTAACGTTCGTGACGGATCACCTAATGTGACCGCAAAAGCGACTGTACATGTACCTTAGGGGCACTTACAAGACCCTTAAAGCTTCTCAAAGCACGATTTCACTACTCGAAGAGTTGTTGTTCTTGTTCTCAGATTATATTATGAATAAAATTATAAAAGATTGTAACGGAATGTGTTGTCTTATTATTAGGCGCCAACGCAGCTCGCCGAGGTGATGTGATTCGATGCACCGTCTTGTTTGAGGATGAGAAAGAGATTGGAAATGGCGAATTCCGAGTTCCTGTTGTTTTTAGTGTGAATGGGAGCAGGATAGTGCCTGAAGACAAAAATCAGCCATGCATTAAATACCGCGAGCAGGACAGACCACTGTTCCCTTATATTGCTTTCGATTACGAAAATAGCGTGTTGGCTAAGGTAAATATAACAATATTATCATATATGTTTTTACCACGACAGAAATCTTTACCGTTTTTTTTTTAATATCAACGTCCATTAAATCAAGATCAGACTGATACCTAAAGAATATCCCAAACATGCAGGAGACTCAAATTCAATTATAGTAATAACAATTCGTGGAAATCAAATCCACCTCAACTTTCAACTTTATTAGTCACATTTTAAAATTAAATTTGTACCGCCCGCAAAAAGTAAAATCTGCGACTAGAAAGGAAATATATTACGGTAAAGTTTACGTACTGTTTCAAAAACGATCAGTGGTGTTTTGTCATGTTTAAAATCTTGATGCGAAGCCGAGAGTTTTTACACCTGAAAAAAACTTGTGCTAGGAGTGTTTTTGCACGACTTAAGGTGGCTCCAAGTAGTTTTTTTGGGTCACACTTGCCGTTTTGAATGCGCTTATACATAATCGTACTTTAGCTCAATGAACCTGAACTAAAAAGGGTGAAAACGTCAAGCAAAACTGTATTTGAATGAAAAGCTCGATCTCTTTATTGCCGAGGGGTTAGTCAGAGCTATTTGCAGGGAGTAATAATTTAAGTCTGAGGAAACTTTCTGTGGTAATTAAATGCTAATTTGTGAGACCTATGAAATGTTTTGACCGCTTATATTTCAAATATGAGAAAAAAAACACGCCTTAAAAATGTTTCAGCGATTTATTCAAAATCGAACAGTTTAATTTGTTTGAAATGTTCCCATTTAGTGTGCTACACTGTGTAAATTATAATGCATTTATTCGCTTGTTGCCGGTAGCCCCATGGTCAAAATCAAAAGATATTTAGAAAAAATTGTTTTCGCCATATTTGTTTACCGTTGCTATGAGACGCTGATTAGCATAAAAAGAGCATCGCTCAAAACCTTCATCCAAGCCTATAGCATCTGGTATCAAATTCAGATTCATTGAGCTAAAGAAAGATTATGTATAAGCGCATTCAAAAAGGGAAGAGTGACCCCCCAAAAAACTGCTTGGAGCCACCTTAAAATCCAGTCAGGTATTTAATTGTCATAGCTTGTCATAATGTTGGAATAAAGATTTGTCGATGAGAGCGAAAGCCCAAATAGACCTGGTTCCAGTTGATTTAATTTGTTAGTTGTATTGTTGTTGTTGTTTTTTCTTTCAGATGTGTGCAAGGGAGGATACTGATTACGAAGGACAAGAGATGAAATCCAACTTTGACGAAATGAAATCTAAACTTGAATGCATGCAAGAGAAACTTGATGCTGTGCTGGCAAAGTTAGGCGAAAAGGAAACAAATAAATAGAAACGTTAAGCATCACGGTAAAAGCAAACGCGAACGGCAAAGAAGTACCAGGTGATCACGATTTTCCCACCATTTTCAAAGTTTGCCGTCTATTTGCCGCTTTCAACGCCAAGAAGGCTGTTTCCACGGTCGTAAATTAACAACGCGTATTTATTTTGATATTTTGAATCGTTTTGTTCTATTGATAACTCAATTTATAAGCCCAAGGTTCTTTATCTAACGCAAAAAAGTAAGAAAGAAACGAAGTGTTGGTAACATTATTACACAGAAAGGCTGTCACATGCATGTTTGTGAGAAAAGACCTTTAAACTCTTGAAATTCTAACGAGCCACGCTTTAACAGTAACACTTATTTCAGTTGTAATCCCTTGGAAAGTCGTTTTGTTGAATTTCATCTTCTTTAGCGAGTTTTCGTGAAGCTTATTCATAAATTTGTACGCATTTCACAGCAGACCGCAAACAGCAAGCTCATGTTCGCCGTTCGCCGTTCGCCGTTCGCCGTTCGCCGTTGTCACGCGATGCTTAATCTCTCTAATGACTTATGGATCGAACCGGAATCGCAAAGGGCCGGATTTAGGGCTCGAGAACCCCGGTATAAAAGGAACATGATTCATGTGTGTTCAGTGGAAGAGAATGAATAAAATACCTTTCTAGAAATAGCAAACGTGATGGTGCAATGAATTCGTCAGCATGGCCACTATACCTCAGTTTATGACTACAGTGTTCAGGGTGTGTGTGTGTTAAGTGTCCTTGTGGACTTCCAACGGGGTGTTTGTTAAGTTTAAGTGTTAAGGGTGTGTGTTAACTTCCAGGGTGCGTGTTAGGTGTCCTTGTGAACTTTTAACGTGTGTAAGCTGGCCTAAAAGATTACCTAGGAACAGCTGATGTGACAAGTTTTTCTTCATGACATTTAAGATATTAATGAAAACCTGCATTGACTAGCATATTAAGTCAATTTTTTTAATTACGTGTTTCACCATATACTCTTAATGTTTGATGCTTTAAATCATTTATGGCGCTAACGTTTTGGTTATTTGCTGACGTCATGGAAAAATGTCGAAAACTCAAAATGATGGACACAAGATGGCGTTTAGATATTTGGGAAAACATGACGTAATTTCCATTCATGCAAAATTACAATTGACAGTTGCCTATGAAAATAAGCAATATATAGCAGTTATAGCATAACACGCATTCCAAGTTTCATCATTATAGTTAAGATATGTTTTTAGTTGCATTGGTGGACACTTTCCGCGCGTCATCGCAGTCCCAAAAAACAAAAATAATGTCTCGTGCAACTTGTGTGATTTTAAATACTCGCCAACTACAATCCTCGTCACATTTTGTTGGGACACCTCATGCTCACAACATATTCACCCTACAGTTGGCATCCTTCCCTCCCAATGTTGAATTTTGCGGCTCCGTGAGATCACTAAATGTCAAACCAACATTGAGAAGAGAGAGAGACCCACATGTGTCCCAGCAAATGTGACGAGTATTGTAGTTATGTCTCTATAATTTAATCGGCAATATTTCCACGTTCATATTTGATAAGAAGTCTGTTTTGTTCGCATTTAGCACTTGACGTTTGAAGTGCCATTGCTTAGAATACAGTTTTTCAAGTTTACGCTTTTTCAGGTTTCGCTACAAAAATAAATCGATATCGTTTTGTTTACATTTGGCTGTATTAAACGGTGGAAGTTTTTGCTGCTTAGTAGTCGCTTTATTGTCTATTATTCTAGTAATAATCGTCTAAAAGCCAACAGGGTTTTGTTTTCATGACAAAACAAATTTAATTGTTTTTAACCTCTTTAGGAAGCGTTCAATTACTGTAAAAAGTTGTGCTTACATTGTTACTTAAAAGGTACGATACCTTCCGAACAATAGTTTGCCTTAAGTTTAATTTATCGTTATTAATGCTCCACATAAGAACTACGGCAAACTTCATTGTTCTGCGGCATTGGTTCTTTCCTACATAGGATATCTTTGGTTTCAAGAATAGAGGAGGAGCTGATGGTTCATAATTATATGTCATAATAAAAATAAAGAAAATAAATTTGCGTCAAATAAATTTTAGGAAATGTTCGTGCTTAACCAATCAGAATAGCACAAGGCAATAGTTACAATACAAAATCTTTTAATACTTGCATGTTGTGCGATTGGGTCTTACATTACTTGAAACCTTAGAAAAAAATAGACAAAATGCCGCTTGAACCCTAACCGTTTAGCGGTTTTTGAGTCTAGGCCAATGATATTACTAGTTGTAACAATGAAAAAAGTTGACATTCCATCGTGCATGGCCGTTGGCGCTTTCCTTCTTCTGTGGATCATTACTCAATTAGCTTTGTTCCACAACTCTACGGAATTTATATATTCAAGTTGACACCTTGTTAGTAGATTCATCACATTCTAAGTTATGGATTATGTTTAGTCGAATTATCACATATCAAATTTTAGTATAAATCTACTAGCGTTCTATCACGAATGATGTTCTCTTACTGGCTACGCTACATACTATCTAGTCTGTTGTAGAAAGTGAGTAGAGTGAGTAGCCTAATGGCGGCCGCTTCTTCGCGTTTTCGAAGTGTCTACGAAGAATATTTGTTGTTAAGTTTTGAACGTCTAGTAGATTTTTACTAAAACAATTAGATTATGAGCTCTAGATTTCTATCGCGTGATAGCTAACGAGGGCTTCGCCCTTGTCAACTATCACGCGATAGAAATCTCGAGCTCATAATCTAATTGTTAAGTATCAACATAATAGCTGTCCATGTACAATAGTCGCTTGAGCTAAAAATATATTTTGTAATTAACTTTCGCTTACTTAAAATGATCTCACTTCACACTTTCATTGTACTTCTTTATGTTGAACGGATGTACGTTTCGTATTTAAGAACCTAGTTTGTAATTGTTAATTTGATTAGCTATAGATCTACGATTACATCTCTGATTCATGCATTTTCGAGTACACTGTCAAGAATAAACTCTGTTGGAACAAGTCAGGCTTCTTGATTTTCTACTGCTGTGTACCAGTTGAGGTTTGATACCGTACCTACAGAGTCACGGCTCTTCCCTGCAAGCGAGTTGCCCGTTCGAGTTATAGTTTCCCCCGTATTCAAGCGCAGGAGTCCGTAAAGCCTCCCCTTAGTTCGAAGTGGGAAAACATTCCGTCACAATTATAATGAGTTCAAAAATAAATCGGGGGTCACGAAAAATTTTACAGATAAAGAAAATCTCAACGAGTACATAATGTCCACCGTTCGTATTCTAAATTAGAATTTATTTGAAGCTGAATTCTGGATATTTGAAGCTGTTCTGTTCCTTTCAGATTTGTTTGGTAGAAATATACAAGTACATATTGCACGTGAAGAATGTGTTTTGCTTATTGATAGAATAATGTTTAACTTTTGTCGTCAATTGCATTAAAGTTTGAATCAACATTCTGCTGACTGAAGGCGGTGTTACACGCTGCAATTTTTCATGAGAAACGTTGCACTATGTAACGCCCCGGTTCGTGCAGCAGCAACGATCTTGCATCCGGAGGTCTCGCAACGCCGTAGATTTTGTCAGATTTCATAGGAGGTGATGGCGTGATTTATGCACGTTAACTTGTTTAATCCTTATTAGAACGATCTTTCTGAAGCTCAGAACACTATTTTTTACTGATTCCTTTTATCTGAAATGTATCTATTTTTTCTTCTAGTTTTTTCAGGTTCTAAACGTTCCGAAGGCTCTTCACCCTTTGTGTACAAATATATTGTTTTGATTACAAAGTCTTAATAAGACTTCTTCTATAGAACGTTTCCTGTTTTTTTTCTGTGTAACGTTATTTAGGGAAAAAATATATAACAAATTTCAAAGTTGTGAACCCTCTGATTCTTTTACAGTTTTAAAAGTTCTGTATAAACTCCACCCACTTGTAATCGCTCTGTGGTAGTAGCCAACTCGAAAGCTTGGCTGCTTTGGATGCTACACACTTTTTCCTTTGTTATGTTTAATTCAATGTATAGTTAGCTCTGTTCTTCTCTTTTTTTTTTTACCTTATTGTTGTTGTATTGTAATTGAATAAGTGTGAATAATAAACTTGAACTTGAACTTGAAAATTTAGGAGCTTCCTAAAATATGTCCTAAGTGCTATTCACGAACGACATCTTATGACCATCCTAAGGTAAGCGTAACTTAGCAGTCTCTAAGTTTAATGGTCGCGGGCAGTTATCGATTAGTAAAAGTAAACCAATCAGAGATAGTTATTGGCGGGCTCTTATGAATAGTAAGTTATGAAAATTACATGAATGAATATTTTGTATAGTGTAAATTCTTGTTACAATGACAATACAATAACCTTTATTTCATCTCGAATTTAAGATAGCAAAACTGATAATATCTTCGTTCATGGTCAGTAGCCAAAGCAAGAAACAAATCCATCATCATTTTAATAGGGTCTACTTCGATATTTCTTGCACAAGGGCTTATTTTTATGAAAAACGGAAATATAACTCTGCAACGAGAAAGAAATATGGAACCCGTTAATGACACGAAGGCCTATATGTAACTAACCGTGTTGTTTGACATTACTAGAAAATATTTAATTTTTCTTAGGAAAAGCAATATAACGCTTTAAAATGTTTATCTATTCGGTAATTATTGTGATACACAATAATCACGCTGAAAATCGACGTAAAACTCGTCAACAATCGAATTTAGCCCACGTCAAGACATGTCTTAATAAGTTAGGAGGTCAATTTTGACATCCTAAGTTTAGGAGAAAAACATAAGACGTCTTAAAATAGGCGGTCTTCGTGAATAGCAGTTATCTCCTAAGTTATATCTTAGGAGGCTGTTTGGACTTAAGGTAATTTGCTGAGGGAGTTTTGGTGATGGTCCTGGGGATGCATGTTGATACTTTTATGGTTAAATTAAATTTATATGTTAGGAAGGAGATTGATTCTAACGTAGTATACAAGCATTTTTGTTGTTTGAAATGCTTTTAAAACTGTAGATTCGTGTCTACGGCCCCAAAATAAAATGTTTTGTTGGATTTATTCCCAGAGATTAGCACATAGGGTCCTTTTTTGCACTGAGCCCTTCAAGTATTACATGACTCTTTATCATGAGGTCGATTTGGCGTTTGGAAAATAACTTGTGATACATTTCTCGTGAAGGTCCTGAAAACATTCTGTGCCAAATTATGTTTTATGTACATGTATGCTGGAGAGACTCTGATCACATAGACTACAAAGTAGTCTCATATTTCTCTCAGGGATTACTCGGCGGGATAGTCAAGCTAGCAAGGGAAACATACAAGCCAGTGTGCGAGATCGTGACTACATGAGCCAATTTCCATAGAGACTCGCATGTTTACCTCGCTTAACTTTCCACAGATAGGAAATAGGAGATTACTTGCAATCTAAGACTGGAAAGTAGCACTTTTAGAAAGGCAGACACTGGATGAAATAAAGGATTTGACCACATTTGGCTCTAGGACAAATATGAGACAAATCTGATGTTACATTTGTCCTGGAAGCGAAGACGACAAATGTGTGACAATTTGTCCCTGATAAATGCAAGACAAATATTGTTTGAATATGAAGCCATATTTAGTTAAAGCACAAACATTAGACATAATAGACAAATGTGTTCAACGTCATGCGAACCCTATTTTACCCCACGCGGAGACGTTTTTTAATTCGCGTCCCCGCTTGTATGGTCTATTCAGTTTCCCTACTTTGTATCTCTTAAGCCTGGTTTCCATATAATCGCAACGTTTGCAACGATCGCAGCGATCGTTACGATCGACGATCGCTGCGATTCTTGCGACCGTTGCGATCATATGGAAACCAACCGTTGCGATCGTTGCGATCGTTGCGATTGCGATCGCAGAGATAGAAATTTTTCTTATTTTTTCTAGATAGTGTCTTGTTGGTATAGCCCCCATATTATCAGGAGTAGAAACTATCACCAAGTGTTCGCACTCTTGCGACCCTTGCGATCATATGGAAATCAAAACGTTGCGATCCTTGCGAACGTTGCGATCTTTGCGATTGCGATCGCAGAGATAAAATTTTTTATATCGGATCGCAACGATCGCAACGATCGCAACGTTTGGTTTCCATATGATCGCAAGGGTCGCAATAATCGCAGCGATCGTCGATCGTAACGATCGCTGCGATCGTTGCGATTATATGGAAACCAGGCTTTAAAGAAGATCACGCAGATTTGGGCATTTTTTTGTCTATAGCCGCAATCACCACCGGCTAAATCTGCACTGAGGCATTCCTCATGATCCTCAAAACTATCGTGGGATTCCAAGCAGTGTACTCATGTCAGAATCTCTCTCGTTCAATGTCGCTAGCGCTATTGTTACTTTCAGAGGCAATTTCCTTTCTCTCTGCAATTTGTGCCTCGACTGACAAAGTCATCACAGTGACTACAGTAATGCCGCTTTTTCCCCATTTACAGGAAAGATATTGAGCTAAGAAATGACAAGAACTGACGAGAATTAAGCCATTGCACTCCAACGTAAACAAAAATATGCAAATTTTCGGATGTACATGCGCAGGTAATCCCTGAAGGCTGTTAAAAAGTTCGTTAAATTAGCTCGCGTGCCTAGTTACATGATCAAGCAAGTAGCAGCGCGCGCCGGTGCGCGAGTGGGCAAAAAAATGAATTCACGTGAAAGTAAAGTCTTAATTTAGACCACATGGGGCCATGGTTCCATGGTTTTTTGCTCACTCGCGCGCCGGCGCGCGCTGCTACGTGCGTAATCATGTAACTAGGCACGTGAGCTAATTTAACGAACTTTTTAACGTTTTTTTGAATAGTTTTGTACCCTGAAGAAGGCAGCATTGCCGAAACGTCGGTAAAGAAAAATTATACGAACAGCGTCAATAATTTAAATATTAATCCCTGAAGGCCCACACGTGACGGTTTTGTACATACTTAATACGTGAATTCAACTGTGAAATTTATTATTGAGTTATTGTGGTATGTAGTTTTAAAGAAGCTATGTCATGATATTTTAAGTAATTTTTCTGATGTACAAAATTACTTTCAAATTTAGTTTTTTTTAAGTTAGAAAAACACCAGAGGTAATAACTGCGATGATCATTTATTCACTTTAAAGACTGAAGTAATAATAAACCAAAACGGAACAAGGATGGTAAAGATTGAGGAAGATTGAGATGGATTACGAATGACAGACTTGAAAAACTTGGCCAAATTTTTAAGATGCTCTGTTGGTGACGTAGCTCCTTTTAAGCCTGGTTTCCATACATGTATGTTGGGAAAATCTCAGAAGCTCAGGGATTTCGCTGTTTCCCAACAGTCCCAGATTTTGCCAATTTACATGTATGTTTTCATATGTTAGGAATGATCGCTGACCATTGAAGAAATCTGGGACACATCGGGTAAATAGAAACACTTCCGATATATCTCCGACCATCTCAGCTGATCAAGGATATGTATGATTTTGTGTTTTCATAAGTTGGCAAAATCTGGGTGCACCCTTATCTCGGATTCTAAATGGGTTAAACCCGTATCTTCTAATAAGAATTGCGGGTTCCACACAGGTTAGATGATCATCTGTGCCAGCTCACATGACAATGGCTGCCATTATTATTATTCTGACCAATCATCGTTCAGAATAGAATGTGGCCAAACTAAAACCATAATGGCGGACGAAGCTTCTCAGTGATTTTAATATTTTGGATTCGCTTTTCGCTTTATTGTTTATTATTTTCCCGGTCATGAAGCGTTTAAAACCTGAATCTTTTAAAGCGACGTTTATTGACAGAAGAGGATCGCGAAGGCAAGATATTTCATTGTCCTCAGACCGCCACAATAGATGCGGCTCAGCTGCAGAATTACCTTCCCTGCACGATTGTCATGTGGAGGATGTTGGCGAAACTGTTGATTTTCTGCAGCATTCGGTGACTGCTCACGAAAATCGCCGAAGACAGGAACAAATAAAGTGGAATGAGGTTAGAGATCGTGTTGTTGATGCAGCAATCGAGGACTCGTACTTTCCCATTAGTTCCACTGTTTGGTGCCACGAAACAGCAGCCATTGTAATTATTTAGATGCACATATACCGAAAGCTTTTCTGTGCTTGGAGTGTGCAAGAAACCTCCACTCCAATCTCAATACTTACCATGTTCTGGATTTGTGGAAGGTACAGTATATTAATGTTAGCGTGATAACTGATTAAGCTTATAGCTTTTCTGCCGACGAAATAAATGTAGATGAATATTCAACAAATAATTACTATTAATAATTACATAGTAAGCTTATGTCAGTTGAAAGTTTAGCCAGTTTTCAAAATCCGAGTTTTATTTTTTATTTTTTATCGAGCAGCCGCATGTATTTAAGTGGACACTTTCTGAACTCCCAATTATTAGGGAAATACTATTGTACTCTGACAGGACTCGCCATTTTACAAAAAGACTGGTAGTCTCTTTATGTACCCCCTCTCTCCCACCTAAAAAGATGGTGTCTTGTTGGTATAGCCCCCATTCTATCAGGAGTAGAACTGGGAGAAAGATAAAAATTTTCCTGTGCCATTTTTTACTAGCAATGCAAGTTTCATGCACACAGAATATTAAGCTCTCGTCTCTAATTTTTAGGCCAAAAAATTGTGTGCATTACACTCATCAGATAAGTGGTATCTTGTGTAACCCCTCTGCCCCTACACAAGGTGGGTCCTCGTCGAGTATACTTGTTATGACCACTTCCCTTATATACAGGATCGGCTGAATTATTTTAATATAAGGCTTTCACTGTCTTGAATTTGCTTTGGTAAATATATAGAGGTTATTCAGTGGAAAGTTGTGTAATATGGCTGGGTATTTTTACGAGTCAGTTTTTATTTTTTCCAACCTGTTATAGGCAAAAATGACCAACCGTATTACTCAACTGTTCACTGAATAAGTTGTTTATATACGACAATCATCTTCTCACAAATCGAAGTTTTTGTAATTTTTTTTTTCATGAGCGCATGACCATAAGAGTGTAATAACTCGTCATATTTGCACTCGTTTTGTTGTATATTTCCACTCGAAACTGCTGTCATATAATAAATAGATGTTATGGAACTAGCGTGAGGTCTGCATTGGGGAAATATTGGTCGAGTTCAAGGTTATGGACCGAGCCGAAGGGGAGGTCCATAAACTTGCAAAACAGAACACCACACATTTTATCAGAAGTCACTTTTCAATGCATAGACCAAATTCAAACAAACAGAATTCCAGCAGATATAGAAAAACTGCTTATCACGAAAGAAGCATACTGGAGTGCACAGTTATTTTCCCTCTCACCTTTCGGGCTAAATAAAAGACAGTAATTTCATTAAAAAAATCGTATCCATTACACATAAATTCAGAGAATTTTTATCACCAGGTTGTGGGTTTCTATGATTAATATTTTTATTTTGTTTGACTTATTAGTAATTGATGTTGTTTGTGATTGCCTTGACATGTGGGGGCCCTATTCATGGAACACGGTAAGACTTGCTGATCTTGTCAATTGACATTGACCTATATGACTATCCGGGGGCCCTGAATGGGGAACTTGTTGCGCTGAGGCAATTATATAATAGTTATGTAATAGATACCATAAAATTTGATTGTTTTTCACAGTAATTTTAATTTTTATTGTTAGTTTAGTGTAGCTCATTAGCTCATTAGCTCATTATATATATATATATATTAGCTCATTAGCTCATTAGCTCATTACATATATATATATATATAAATTCTTGAACTTGATTTGAATGTATTTCAGAGAGCGCTCAACTCTTAGAGGAGCATTGACAATTATAATAAATTGGTTCAAGACTTCAGAGGTAGTTGAACTACCTCTGAAGTCTTGAACCAATTTATTATAATTATATATATATATATCTTTTTTTACATTTTTTTTATTGGATATTACTCACATCTAATAACAATACTACAGCACATTACATTACAGTCATATACAAAATACAAAGTACAGTAAAATACAAGTCTAATTTTGAGTAGTGTTACTATTTAAATCGATGTTGTTAGTAAACAAACTTCTTGTTAATTAAAGGTTTCCATTTCTTATAGTAATATTCAGGTGAATTAGTACTTACTGATATTTGTTTTCTATCTCCGCTTTATTTACCACTATTGTTTGATAAACACTTAATGACAGAGGATCTTCATTGATACTACAGCAGTATATATAGTATTTCGCAAGTAGCAAGAGATGATTAGTTAACTTATTGAAGTAATCGTTACCAATAATACCATACAATATTTTAACAGTTGATAATTCTAGTTTTATTGATAGGTATGTTTCATACCAGTCTAGAAAAGCTTCCCAGAACTGCGAAACGGCCCGACATGAGACAAGCATGTGCTTCAAATATTGTTTTATTTCTAAGCATAGATAACAGAGATCACTGTTTGCGAGTTTAGCTTAAAACAGTTTGCTTTTAGTGAAAACTATGTCGTGTAAAATATTGTATTGGAACATAGTCAACTTTGTTTCTTTGGTGATAGAAAACTCTAAGTTAAAGTAATTGTTTATTTAATTGGTCCGGTGGTAAGCCATTGTCAATCAGGCGTTGTTTGGCGGTAGGTTCTTCAAATATATGATTAACAAAACTTTTATGTATAGCTTTGGTTGTTAGTGCTTTCAAATTCTGACATGGCTGTGTAAGTTGCTCTTGCTGTGTGTTCATTTGGTTTATAGATTTTTTATATTCATTGGGAATAGCGTTTATTACTCCGTAATAAGTCAGAATATTCGTTTTTAACTGGCATCGGAAAGATTATGGTCGAGAAGGTTTTCTAAAGTGGAAACTCCTTGTGGAAAGTGGAAACCATGCTCGATAGAAAATCATTTTATGATCAATTTTGATATCCCTGTTGTTCCATATAACCGTTTTCTTTGTGCATTATTCTGCACATCTTTTAACTCAAACCAGTACTGAAGTGTTCTTATGTAAACAAAAAAAAATATTCAGTTATATAAGCACGCGGCAATTTTTAAGAACATGAGAGAAGTGCAGAGAAGCATGAGCCAAAGGCGAGTGCTTCTCGCACTCCTCTAGTATATATATGTATATGAATGAGTTTTATCAATGTAAACCCTGTAATTGCAGTTGATTAAATTAAATATGTGTTGTCACCTCTGTCCAGTTGTTTAAATATGTCAGGGACGTGATATTGACTTTGGATCAAATGATCCATTTGCAAGCTTGGCTGGCGTCATTGTTTGATTGTGTTCTTAGACAAAACACTTTAAAAAGTAAAATTATTATACAAGGTAAAGTAAATTAATAATGATAAAAAACAATTGTTTTCCTTTGTCACAAATGCACTCTGAGGTTTTTTTTTATACTGGTAAAATATCTGTTTGCAGTATACATTGATACATGTACATTATGAACCTGTTAGTCTTCATTTTATTAATGCAATATATATGTATATATATATATATATATATATATATATATATATATATATATATATATATGCAATTATGTATATATATATATGCAATTATGTATACAGTGTGCCCTCCCGGTTATTACCATAATGGCTTTATGGCAACTCCAGAACTTGGGCACAGGATGTACAGTTTATATATATAGGCTGAATAAAAGGGTTTACACAAACGGTGAACTCTTCAGCAGAGGGATCCAAGGATACGTAGCCACCACGTGAATTTGTAGATCAGTATAATAAAAAACGATGGGGCGAACTTCTTACTGGTCCTGACTGGTTTTAATGTTTCGGCCTTCGGCCTTCTTCAGAAATTACCAAGAATTAATAACTAAAAACTAAAAAATATGTACAATGATTAAGTTATACAAGTTGTGACATATATACGTTAAGCTACAAAAACAAAGGAAAACGAGGTTACGTAACAAAACAAAAGAACTAAATAACAAGGAAAAATGCAACGCTAAAAATAACATACATAATGTGATAAAAACCTTAACCCTATTCGCTCCAGTCCCTTATAGAGCGAGTATAAATAAGAACTGTGCATCTAATTTCGGCCCAGTTCAAGTAAGAATCCTTTGGTGCTGTTACCTTCGTGTTCTCACCATGTCCGGCGAGCAAGTTCCCGTAGCGGAGGTAGTTCCAGATAGTTCAAGCGCTTCTTCAGTCAGCTCAAGCGCCTCAACCAGGCCCAGCTAACCAGAACCCTTACTGGTAAAATTTTCTTTAGTATTTGTCCGGCTTTTTAGCCGTTTCATCGCTTGTTCCCCCGCGGCTCCACGTGCTCGCCGGTTTTTATCTTATCACCCTGCTCCTTGTCCCTTATCCGTTAGCCTCGTTTCTTTCTATAGTTTTTCGCTTCCCTACAGCTTTTATGGACTTTACACGCTTTTATATTTGGTTGTTGAGCTATTTATAGCTTTGCGTACTTCGCTTCACAAACACCGGGTTTGTGCAGTGCTCTTCCCTCGGTCCCCCTTTTAAGTTTGTACGCCTGTATTTGTCCGGTTTTGTTATGCGTACTTTGCCTCACAAACGTTGGGTTGGTGCAGTGCTTTTCCCTCGGGTCCGTTTTAGTTTGTACGCTTGTTTGTGACGTTTTGTTATATGCGTTCTTTGCCTCACAAACATCTGGTTTGTGCAGTGCCTTTGAGGTTTCTACGCCTTTATTTGTCACGTTTTGTTATGTTTGTACGTTTATTTTTGGCGTATTTTGCCTCATAAACATCGGGTTTGTGCAGTGCTTTTCCCTCATTTCCCATTTTAGTTTGTACGCCTGTATTTGTCCAGTTTTGTTATGCGTACTTTGCCTCAGAAACATTGGGTTGGTGCAGTGCTTTTCCCTCGGGTCCCTTTTAGTCTGTACGCTTGTTTGTGACGTTTTGTTATATGCGTTCTTTGCCTCACAAACATCTGGTTTGTGCAGTGCTTTTGAAGTTTCTACGCCTTTATTTGTCACGTTTTGGTATGCGTACTTTGCCTCACAAACATCGGGTCTGTGCAGTGCTTTTGAAGTTTGTACGCCTATATTTGTCACGTTTTGTTATGCGTACTTTGCCTCACAAACATCGGTTCTGTGCAGTGCTTTTGAAGTTTGTACGCCTATATTTGTCACGTTTTGTTATGCGTACTTTGCCTCACAAACATCGGGTCTGTGCAGTGCTTTTAAGTTTGTACGCCTTTATTTGTGACGTTTTGTTATGCGTACTTTGCCTCACAAACATCGGGTTTGTGTTGTGCTTTTGAAGTTTATACGCCTTTATTATGCGAACTTTGCCTCACAAACATCGGGTTTGTGCTGTGCGTTTGAAGTTTGTACGCTTTTATTATGCGTACTTTGCCTCACAAACATCGGGTTTGTGCAGTGCCTTTGAAGTTGTTACGCCTTTATTTGTCACGTTTTGTTATGCGTACTTTACCTCGCAAACATCGGATTTGTGCAGTGCCTTTGAAGTTTGTACGCCTTTATTTGTCACGTTCTGTTATGTGTACTTCGCCTCACAAACATCGGGTTTGTGCAGTGCCTTTGAAGTTTGTACTCTTTTATTTCTCACGTTTTGTTAAGCGTACTTTGCCTCGCAAACATCGGGTTTGTGCAGTGCCTTTGAAGTTTGTACGCCTTTATTTGTGACGTTTTGTTATGCGTACTTTGCCTCACAAACATCGGGTTTGTGCAGTGCTTTTGGAGTTTGTACGCCTTTATTTCTCACGTTTTGTTGTACGTACTTTGCCTCACGAACATTGGTTTGTGCAGTGCTTTGAAGTTTGTACGCCTTTATTATGCGTGCTTTGCCTTACAAACATCGGGTTTGTGCAGTGCCTTTGAATTTTGTACGCATTTATCTGTCAAGTTTTTTTTATTAGTACTTTGCCTTACAGACATCGAGTCTGTGCCATGCTTCGCTCAGTTCCGTTGAAGTTTGTATGTTGGTTTTTATTACCCTGGGTCTGCTTGGTTCCTGTATTTATTTTTATGTTTTAAATTTTGCAGATTTGCTATTTTTCATGTCATTGGCATCCTATTGTTTCCTTGTCTATAAGTATTGTTGCCAGTTCTACCCGGTTTAGCACTCTTTTATTGTGCGTTCCGCCTTTAGTAGTGGATTTTATGGTTCGCGTATTTATCTTGGTGTTAAAGTCGAAGTTTACATACTTCGGGTAGTTATCCGTATTCCTTTCCACTTACTCATTATTTCCATGTCATTTGCAGAGTTTGTTTTGTTCCGCGCCCTCTCCCGCGCCATTTGTCTCGTTTCCTTATTTTCCCATGGTAGCCTGAAAGGGTGTCTAATGCCCTAGTCGGATTACTGACGCTCAGGTTGCCATCCCTTGGGTGGGTTCTCTCCAAGTTTCCCGCGCACAATCGTTTACGTTTTCCTCGACATTATGCCCTGTTCACCACTCAAGGGCTGGCAGCCTTTATATCATATATATTTGCCATGTAATAAGCCGTCTTCACCAATTGCAGAGCATCCCTTTGTCCTCCGCTCATGCTAATAAAAAAACTCCCTAAAAGGAGTTTTTTTAGTTTTTGAGTTCTTTGCCGGGATGCAAGATGTTTTCTGCCACGCGTATTGAGCAGATTGCGAACTCTACTTTACAGGATTACAGTCCCGCCTCCGTTACTATCTGCAAGACGCTCAAATTTACGACGGTAAACTCTGCACAGCTTTAGAGCCGGGGTGGCCATTACTTTAGCCTTCACTCTATAGACTCCATATTGAAAATGTCTGTAAAAAGATTGCTTCCGTCATTGGTGCAATTAAACGGATACGGCATCTGATCCCATTTAACATTTTAATCAAAGTTTATAATAGCCTTGTTTAGCCTCCCTTTGATTATTGCAGTGTGGTGTGGGGAAACTGTAACAAGGGCCTTTCTGAAAAGCTTCAAAGGCTTCAAAATCGCGTAGCCCGCATTTTAATGTCTGCGAGCTACGATAGTAATTTGGATGATGTGTTCCGGGCATTAGGGTGGCGTAAACTATGTCATCAAAGATTAGAAATGAAATCTATCATGATGTATAAGACCTTACATGGGATGACACCAGAATATCTACTATCAAGGTTTGTTTATCGCGATAACGCGAATGCTTATCGTTTAAGGAATACCGAAAACAAACTAGTTCTTCCACAACCTCGCACTGATTATCTGAAAAGAAGTTTTCCATACAGTGGAGCTCAGTTGTGGAACAACTTACCCACAGAATTAAGACTAGCGTCTTCCTTAAGCGAATTTAAGACAAAACTAAGTCGCCATAGTTTTTAAGTAAGGTTTTAAATAATATTTTTGAACAAGGCCTCCATGAAAAGCAGTTTTTATTTTTTATATTGTACCTCTTATTTGTAGTTAGGAAGTTAGGTAGTTAGCTGATTATGATAATTTAAGCTGATGGAAATACCGTGTTTAAATAAAGTTATCTATCTATCTATCTACGCCATGGCTCATTTTGGTTGGTGCCATGCTTGCTCCTACCGCATCCTATAACATGAATGCTGCACAAGACCTTCGTTTTACAGGACCATCGAAGTTGCTGTCTCGCCATGTCTCCTTTAGATTTGGGTGGTTGGATGGGATTTTCTGGTTTGGGGTTTGAGGTTTGAGTATTGGCAAGTGTCTCGGGTTATTGGTGTTAGGCCATTGTAACGTTTAACGTCTGGGCACGGTCGCATATTTCCATCTCTTATTAAGCAAGCGTGAAAGGGACTGTCGCGAATAGTATGCTATTCGCTCCAGTCACTTATAGAGCGAGTATAAATAAGAGCTGTGCATCAAATTTCGGCCCAGTTCAAGTAAGAATCCTTCAGTTGTTGGCAGCCGTACTTGTTATCTCTCTTTCGCGCTTGCCTCCTATGCCTCCGTGCTTTTCTCTCCCCTCCCTCCCTTTCCCTATCCGTTTTCACTTCCTGCTCTCTCAAGCACGGTCGCATATCTCCATCTCTCATTAAGAAAGCGTGAAAGGGACTGTCGCGAATAGTATGCTATCCAGACCGGGCTTTTTTTGACCGTCTGGGACCGGGGGGGGGGGGGCTCCAGAAGCCCCCCCCCCCCATGTAACTTTGAAACCGCTTATGATATGGCCACCAAATTTACACAGGATCATGTTGTCATGAATTCTAGTAACTACAGATACTTTGGTGTCATAATGACGTAACGTGACGTCATTATGACGTCATATAGTCGATTTTATTGGCTAAAACAGTCTTTCATCAATATTTTCTCATTTTAAGAAAAACGACAAAACGTTTTAGTTTGAAAAATATGTTTCGACAGCAACTTCTGTCATCTTCAGTTAATTATTAGTGTACAAAGCGTTGACAGTGAATATATAAGTGGAAACAAATGTTAATTATGCTAGTAACAACAATGTAAATAAAAGCGTGACAATGTGAGAATTATAAGGATAGTTTCAAATTTACATGATGTAATTGTTGATTCAAAGACGGTTTTTCTCTATGAATATAAAAAGCCTCTTTTATCTTAAGTTGGAAACTCGTAGAAGCGTGATCTAAAATATGAAAGCAATCTTGTGAACACAAGGTACGGCAATGTTCAGAATTCAGTAGATGTTTGAAAATGTGCGAGGTCCTGTCATTGACTAAGTGCTCACGCACGCGTGTGGAAAAATGCCGGGTTGTTTCGCCGACATAACAGGCATTACAGCCCGCACATACAAACTTATAAACCACACGCGAACGAAGCCCGTCAGGGACAGGGTCTTTCACGCTAAACATGTTGCCTATCTTGAAGGAAGAAAAAACTAATTTTATATCCAAATCATTACAATAGTGCTTGATAAAGTGACGAATCTTTTTCTGAGTAACGACAGAAAAATGGCCTGTATAGGGCAGCTTAAAGTAAAATGTAGGTGAAGTGGGAAGAGAATCCCGGGGACAATGATTACTTAGGTCCCAGTAATGTAGCGGTTTACAACTCTTTCAATTAAATGGGCAGGGAAAATATTCTTTTTTAGGATTTCCATAAGCTTAGTAATGTCCTCGTGTAGCCCCAACCAGGTGTTATTAATCTTTTTCCACACGCGTGCGTGAGCACTTAGTCAATGACAGGACCTCGCACATTTTCAAACATCTACTGAATTCTGAACATTGCCGTACCTTGTGTTCACAAGATTGCTTTCATATTTTAGATCACGCTTCTACGAGTTTCCAACTTAAGATAAAAGAGGCTTTTCATATTCATAGAGAAAAACCGTCTTTGAATCAACAATTACATCATGTAAATTTGAAACTATCCTTATAATTCTCACATTGTCACGCTTTTATTTACATTGTTGTTACTAGCATAATTAACATTTGTTTCCACTTATATATTCACTGTCAACGCTTTTTTACGCTAATAATTAACTGAAGATGACAGAAGTTGCTGTCGAAACATGTTTTTCAAACTAAAACGTTTTGTCGTTTTTCTTAAAATTATAACCTGTCTGCTAACATCTAAATATTTTCTCAATTTTAAACATATAACAACAATACTTTAACAGCTACCTATTTGATAAAAGTCTTATGTTTACTAACACTGTTTTTTTTGTTAACAATAACAGTGACGTCATTATTACGTCACATACAATGAAATAACCAACTGAAACGTTCTATAAGTCATATCTCTGAAACAAATGGTAGTGTTCATACCAAACTTTCACATATTGATGCAGGAGAAAAAGTTAATTAATTCGTACACTTTGTTGCCATGGTAACACCATATGACGTCATCGAAGTGATGTGTACATTTTCTTAAAAACTGGAACAGATAACTTTGCAAATTATGGCTTTTCTTGTACCTAATAAATTCAAAAAAGTTTTCTCAAGTGAAAAGGACATTTTTATGATATTTTGACAATAAATGTTTAGAGATAATGTAATTACACAGGCAGGTAAATAAATTAATTTCCCACTTTATTGTCCGCCATCTTGGATCCGCCATCTTGGATCCGCCATCTTGAATTAGTCCAAACGTGTTTATTTCAGTAAAAACACCGAAAAATAAAGCAAATGGACTGGTAAAGCTTAGTTTATTGTGGGCAAATGTTTTACAATCCAAAATATGAACCAATAATAAAATTATAGAGAAAAACACCTTTAGTAAAATTTCGATCCGCCATCCTGGATTTTGACATTTCATATTCTACATTTTCCTAAAATTACCGTTAATTAACCTTAATTAATAAACAATTATACATAATTTGATCAATTATCGCTAAATTTAGTGGAATATATTAATTCGATAAGAAAACTTTGAAATAATCTTGATTAAAGCGAAAAATGCTAATTTTGTAAAACATAGGTGTCAAAAAGCGGTTGCTATGGAAACGTCAATGTCGGTGGACAAAGGACGCTAACGGGAAAACGTTTCCAGATAACTTTTTAGGAAAAGTCACCAAATTTGGTGGTCATTGCATCGGCCGTTTTGAAACGACACAACTTCAAAGTTCGAGCGGGCTCCAAAAGCCCCCCCCCCCCCCCCCCCCCACGGTCTGGATAGGGTTAATTAATGATTGAAACAAAGAAAACTCCCTATCGAGGGCCCCCGAATAATCATATAGGTCACTGTCGGAATGACAGGACCAGCACGTCTTACCAAGTGCCCCCGACAGAACGTTCAAACAAAACAACTACACACAATACAAAGAATAAAACAAGGAAAAGAAAAAGACAATCCTATTATTTCAAGATACGTGCGTTAATTATTGTAGTTAATGCGGTTTTTTTATCTAAATTCACGTCTCTTGTTAAGGCCATGCGGATTGAGCGTAAACAATTGGGTTGTCCAATAAGCCTCCCTAGTGAGCAACAATTGGTCAAGGTGAAATGTATTTTTAAATGATCTAATTTGTTCGATAAGAATAAAGCTAATTTGTGAAATATTATGTTCAGAACTATTAAAATGTACCGCCAATTCACAAGTTCTCCTATTATTAAGCATGCTAGATTTGTGGTTTCTGAATCGGACTTTAAATTCGGTGGATGTAGAACCTACATACTGCAAATTGCATTTATTACAGGTTGCCAAATAAATCACATTTTTGGACGAACATGACAAACTTTGGCGAATAGAATAATAACTACCTGTGGCAGAACTCTGGAATTTCGAATCTTGAAGTAAAAATCTTTTGCAAAGGTCGCATCTTTTGCCACATTTAAAGCAACCCCCTCTTCTTCATTAAAATTTTCATCCGTAACAGACCGAAATTTAGATGGTGCTAAAATTTCTTTGAGATTTTTGGTTCATTTATAAGGGGTAAATGATATATATATATATATATATATATATATATATATATATATATATTTATATATATATATATTTACGTGTGAAATAAAGATTCTATAGAGCTATTGTTAAGTAAAACTTATTCTCGTGGCGGCATTTAGAGCCAAGAAACCGTCTTTATTTAACAAAAGAACAGAACTCATTTCTAAATGCCGCCACGAGAATAAGTTTTACTTAGCAAATTTCATAAGCCGCCAACAATAGCTCTATAGAATCTTTATTTCACACGTTGATAATTTCACACGTAGAGCAGATTAGCAAACTAGCGAATTAATTAGCCACTCACCTAACTTGTATATAAGAAGGTATGTTCTTAGTTGAATAAAGTTCTGTCTGACAAACGCTTAGGCGCGAAACTCAGAGTCACAGAGAATCGATGCGTCCTCTTTAATCCTTCAACTTACTTATATATATATATATATATATATATATATATATATATATATGATCGATACCATCGGTAGAGCGAATATAGAGAGAATAAGTATATATATGGGATCGATACCATCGGTAGAGCGAATATAGAGAGAATAAGTGGACACGTTAAACTTTTGACTTCGGTTTAATGCATACAGGTCTGTTTCGTACAGGGCGAATCTGCACTCCTCAGTGCAAGACCAAAAGTGAACTACAAAGAACATTTACAGTATAAAAAGCATCATATCTCCATGGAGATAACATTCATGTCTACACGATGTCACATCACGTTTTTAAGCACAAATTTATCTTTCTGTCTACATTTACTGATTAATTCTCTCTCTCTCACTCTCTCGGTTATATATGTTGTTGTTCAAATTTGTCTTTGGTATGAAAATTTACAAACCAGTTTAATTTTTAATTTTCCTATGTCCCAGAATAATTAACATAATCTCAGAAAAAAGAAAACAAAAATCAAACTGGTTCGAAAATGTTCAAACCAATGAAAAGTTTGAACCACAACACATACCATGTACATGTATCACCGTCTTACAAATGCAACGTCATTTAGAAAAATACAGACTATAAAGTAAGGCCAAATAATATTGCTGAAAAGTAAATTACATCAGCCTGGCGTAAAGGGAGGGGTGGGGGGGGGCTTAATAGATAGAAGGGCTTATAACAAAATGTGATTTCCAAAGGGAAGCTAAATTGAGCTTTTACGGTATTTGTCTCAGTTTCCATTGTTATTGCCTTATACCAATGTCTTTTTTTTTGTTTTAATTCAGATGGTCAAGCCATTGCGATAAAGTTATTGAAGCAAGTAACAAAGGTCACTGACAATGTGAAGAAAACGATACATGTAGCTTGTCACAATGCTATTCAGGGTGCTGCTATCTCGACATTTGATTCTGTAAAGGATCATTCTTCTGATTTATACGCCAATGTTCAGTCTTCCCCCACATTTCCGCATGCTATACCCAACTCTACCAGATACCACGCAGCTCTTTACAACTAATTTCATTGGACCTGTATATCATGCAGCTCTATTGTTTTTAGGTCTAGGGTCAATTGTTAGCCATTGTTGTGTTGTTTGTTCTATTGTTTTCTCAGCAAATCAGAAAAGACCTTGTAAGAGCTGCGTACTGCCCCAATTCTACTAGGAGAACGGCCATAGAACTGCATTCTTTGAAGGAGAGGTGCGGAGAAGAAATCTCCCTGTTAGCAATTGAAATGCATAGGCTTGTATATTTTCTTCGCAAACAGATGACCATTCTTGCGATAGCATTTAATTCAGAGGGAACCGAAGAAGCAGCAAAAGTCACCCTTGGACTAAACAATTTGTTTCTTTCCAAACGGGCTGAATATGGAAAGCAGCTTTACTCCTTGAAATGTCTCTGGGGAGAACTCGTTCCCATTACTCTTGAAATTGAAATTGAAATTGAAATTGCTTTGTCCTACCACGAGTTTCTTGACACCAACATGCCTGAAGTGGGTAAATGCATCGAAAGTTTAGGGGATTATTATCCAGATTCGGACTCCGAATATGATAGTGACGAATGAGCGGTGTGCCAGGATGAAACCTACACAACAGGGAGACAGAACCATTTGTGCAGTTGATGATCAAGGAGCGCAATACACCAATTATTTCAATAGCCCAATTTCGATATATGAAAATCCAACATGAAACAATAGACATCACTACGAGGCTTAGTGGAATGATATACGGGTTTATGGTTTATTCCCCTAAACCTCGTAGTCATGTCTTTTGTTTCATGTTGAATTTTAATATTTCAAAATTTATATTAATATATATAAATGGGCTGAGCCTAACAGCGTTGCTCTTTGAACAGAAAACCGATGATAAACTTAATTGAGGTGAAAGGTCGGAAGCACAAGAATAAAATTGACGACCGGGCTAGTTTTTAATTTTAGCAATTCCCAAAAACAGACTCACGCGACCGTTTGCACAGTACATTTAGACCGTACAAAAGTTCACAAAAACAACTTTTTCTCCGTCTAGAATAACTATTACAAGTAATTTCCAAATAAAATACACCTGCTGCTTATAAAAAAATTGTCCGAGAAACCGATTTGGAAATCAAAATTGCAAAAAAATACATAAACATATTTGCATAAGACCACGCGAGTGAAGTTTAGAACTATAAAATCCAAGTCTTGTTTTGTTTACATAAAATCGCTTTTCAACCTATGTAATGAATGAACAAACACATAAAAATGAACAACACAATCTTCTTTCGAAAAATTTTATTCAAATCTCCATAGGTTTATGTTTAAAAGCAAAACGCGAACCATTTATAGCTCATAGAGGCCGAGATGTCTCCGATGAAAGAAATCAAAACAACTGAATTTAATTGAGCACGTTTTTTGAACAATTCTCCAAAACTAGCGAGAACACAAAGAAAAAGTCAATTACAGATTGATATCAACATAAATTCCCATCGAAAAATGAAATCTCTTTTACCTTTAAGTCCCTCGCTTGTTTGGAAATTCTTTAACCCTATTCGGCCTGGGCTTTTTTTTGAGTTCCTGAGCCTGGGGGGGCACATTGTACCCCTCTTCGTAACTTCAAGAACATTAAGGCTACGACAATGAAACCTAGAGGGTACATAGTACGTCCGAAACTATCTCCTTTGCGGTCCGCACAATGGAACAATGACGTCATATGACGTAGTTATTAGGTAATTAGTTATACGGCCGCCATCTTGGATCCGCCATCTTGGATTTCTGAAATTTTTTAAAACCTCTTAAAAACCATCCAAATTCACTCAAAATTAATCAAAACCAATAAATAAACGCTAAATGACGTAAAAATATAAAAATTTTTCCAATAAACATTGTTTTTCTTCATTCAAAGGTACAAATATGCAAATTTCAAAAAACATGGCTGTCAAAATCTTGTTGCCATGGAAACATCAAGTCACGTGATCAAAAAATTGTCATATAAAATTGTTGCCAGATAAATTTTAGGAAAAGTCACAAAGTTTGATGGCGTTTGAATACATATTAAAGAAGTTATGAACGTTCAAAGTTAGCGCGGGCACTTTGTGCCCCCCCCCCTTCCCAGGCCGAATAGGGTTAAATCTCCGCTTCTTTGGTTGTGAAATCCGCAATGAAAACAAACATCTCGGATGTTGTGTGGCGTCATACGCGCATGTTTTGCGACGTTATGCACAGTACGCGCGCGTGAAATAGCCCTCTCCAACACGGGCACACGCACGCGACCGCGAAACATTCCGCCAGCCATGACCATGAAAAATGACGGGCATTGGTTTAGTTCTATGAGTATGGAGTTCCGTGCGGGCCTTCGGCCCGCAGAGCTCCGCTATTATTACTTAACATATGTTCTTGCTGCCTGGCGTCAGGCATGCAAGACTTGCCTAAATAAAATTATAATTCTCCAGAAAAGAGTACTTCGTCAATGATGTATTACACAGACAGACACGATCATGCAATTCCCTTATTCGTCGACGCTAATATTTTACCTATAACTTTTCTTTACTACAAGTCTATAGCAAGTAATGCACCATGTCAATAACAATAATCCACTATTAAATATGTTATATTTATTTGAGAAAACCTTCAACATTCATTCATACAATACACGGTCATCCGCCTCCGGAAAGTTTTACGTTGAAAGCGCCAGATTAGAGATACAAATTAAAGCGTTCCCATTCTCGACTTCGTGTAAAACTGTGGAAAGAGATACCATGCCCTATAAGAGATCTGCCTCAGAAAACATTCAAAAAGGTCCTTTGCAAATGGCTTTTTTATATCTTGGAAAAACAAGATGAATATATTGAAATCACCATGATAGTTAAAAAAAGTAGTTAAGTAAAAAGTAATGAAATAATTATAAAATATAAAAAAAAACAGTCCTGCTCCGTTTACTTGTTATTCGTATGTTTCATTTTTCCCCTTATTTATTGACTATTTCTTCATTTATCTTACTGTATGCTACTTCTATTTGTTATAACTGGCCCGCCTAGATTAGCAACAGCTACCTGTGGGCCAGTCATTAAAATGTAAAATAATTATGAATGAAGAATGAGTTGAGTTGAGATGAGCTATTCACGTTTTAAAACCCCGCCAACACAAGACCGAAAGGTAGCATGGGTAAAAGAAGAAAATTGCTGCATGGACCAAATACTGACGAGAACTAACATGAAAAACATCTATTTCCTTTTTGTTTTAAACCCATAGAAGTAAGGTACTTTTGGCCAAACTAAATTTTAGCAGAATCACGCAGCTCGTGAGAGAAAAAAAAAACATGGAAAATCGGGCCAAACCGCAGGCTTATCATGGGATCATAGCTATCATAACAATTCTTTTTCTTGGGCCATTTTAGTTTTAACAAAAACAAAACGCAAACAGCGATTACAAATATTTGTCTAAAATGCATTTCTTTCAGTTGCTTGACGTTTCGTATGTACCACATACCAGAAGTGATCGTTATTAAAAGCGAAACAAAATTTAAATGTATAAAGCAAAGAACTGGAAACTAGTAACATAAAATTACAACTGTGTCATAGCTATCTACTGAATATTTAAATTTCTTGATATAATGAACAATTATTCGGCGAAAGTGAAGTGGATATTGGGGAATATTCTCCGCGAGACTAAGTGGAAGGGAATATTCATCAATAATTACTGAGCCAAATACTTCTGTGTTGTTTTTGCTCGCATGCGGTTTTTACACGGTGAAATTCCATTTTGAGTTTTATGCGAAACAGTCCGCCGTTTTGGTCATTTGCCGTCAAAATGTTACTTTATGGGTGAGCTTGCATGAAATATTGGACCTTATTCGCATATATTTATTGAAATCCCATTTTGAGTTTTATGCGAAATAGTCCGCCGTTTTGGTCATTTGCCGTCAAACTGTTGCTTTATGGGTGAGTTTGCATGAAATATTGGACCTTATTCGCATACATTTATTAAAATCCCATTTTGAGTTTTGCGGGAAGAAGTACACCGTTTTGGTAATTTACCGTCAAATCGTTACTTTATGGGTGCGCTTGGATGAAATATTGGACCTTATTCACATACATTTATTGAAATCCCATTTTGAATTTTTTGCCGTCAAATCGTTACTTTATAGGTGCGCTTTGATGAAATATTGGACCTTATTAGCATACAATTATTGAAATCCCATTTTGAGTTTTATGCGAAATAGTCCGCCGTTTTGGTCATTTGCCGTCAAAATGTTACTTTATGGGTGAGCTTGCATGAAATATTGGACCTTATTCGCATACATTTATTAAAATCCCATTTTGAGTTTTATGCGAAATAGTTCGCCGTTTTGGTAACTTGCCGTCAAATCGTTACTCACGCTTGGCATAAAATTATTGAAATCCCATTATGACCAAAACGGTGGACTATTACGCAGAAAACTCAAAATGGGATTTCAATAAAAGTATTTGAATAACGTTTAATATGTCATCCAAACGCATCCATAAAGTAACGATTTGTCGGCAAATGACCAAAACTGAGGACTATTACGCATAAAACTCAAAATGGGATTTTCATAAATGTATGTGAATAAGGTCCAATATTTTATCCAATCGCACCCATAAAGTAGCGACTGGATTTGACGGCAAATGACTAAAACGGCGGACTATTTCGTATAAAACTCAAAATGGGATTTTAATAAATGAATGTGAATAAGTTCCAACATTTCATCCATGCTCACCCATAAAGTAACGTTTTGACGGGAAATGACCAAAACGGCGGACTATTCTCAGTGCTCGCTCGCGCAACACAGGCCATAGTTTGAACCAATCGCTAACGAGAGTATTAATTCAGGCGTGTATTTGGTAATCTCCCTTAGGAGTAGCTTTCTGTATATAATAAAATCGTGCTCAGTCGAATCTGTCCAGTTTAGCAGCAAGCGCGAAAGAACTCGAGTCTTGTTACGTTTATCTCAAGAACCATTATGGCCGATGAACATCCTGCTGTCCCTGCAGCCGTCAAAGAGAATCCAAACAACGGTGCAGTCGTCGCTCCGCTAGAGGTAAATTGCTTGGTTTGTTTTTACTTCGTTGCTCTTTAGTTGGGTTCGGCTATTTTACACGGGTCGCTAGTTTTCCCTATGTCGGTATATTTGTCGGTTGTGGCTGACTTAGCGTTTTATCCCTGTTTCGTAACCTCGGGCAGGTTTAGAGACTAGCAAACTTTATCTTTCTTGTTCGGCCGGTGGCCGTTTAAATTTGGTTCTTTGAGTACCGAGCCTTGGTTAATCCAATTTTGTTTTGGACAACCGTTTTACGCCTCCAAGTCATATTTACAACTTTCTGGCCGAGAGAAATTATTTTACGTGCTCGGCCTAGGTTTAGTATAAATTGCCATAGTACCCGTATTTCATAGTTTGCCGTGTATTTTTCTTGGTGGTGGCCGAGAAAAAAAATATATATATATATATATATTTCTCGTACCCGGTTGTGGCCAGGTAATTTCTACCGGGGATGTATTTTATTTTTCTCGTTCTTTTTTACTCGGTTGTGGCCGAGAGAAATTATTTTGCGTGCTCGTTTGAGGCTGAATATAAATTTCACCGTAGCTGTATTTCATCTTTCGTGTCTTTTACTCGGTTGTGGCCGAGAGAAATTATTTTGCATGCTCAGTTGAGGCTGAGTATAAATTTCCATTGTAGCTGTATTTCATCTTTCGTGTCTTTCACTCGGTGGTGGCCGAGAGAAATTAGTTCACGTGTTTGGTTGTGGCCGGGTAATTTAAATGTCTGTTGTGGGTGTATTTTAAATTTTCTGTCTTTCTTTCGGTAGTGGCCGAGGGAAATTATTTTTTGCGCTCGGTTGAAGCCACGTAATTTCTTTTGTGGTCGTATTTATCTTTCATGTCTTTCGCTGGTAGCCGAAAGAAATTATTTCACTTAATTTCTTTCATCGTTTTTAGCCGGGTTGATTTCAGTTATTTCAGAGTTGTGGCCCTATTTTGCGTGTGTTTTGTTATTTGTTTGAGCCTTTTGTCTTTTCGTTCGCATCGCCCGTATATTCTTGGAATTTGGTGTATCTCACCTTCGTAATTTATGTTTCGCGTCCAGGTGTTATTTTTTACGGCTCAGTGCCATTTACTTGTTTTGTTTCTCGATGGGTCGGTTTTCTGTAGCTTCGCACATTTTTTCTTCCTATTGCGTAATTTTATGTTGGGTGTTTTTTTCTGGCCGTTCGGCTTATTTATTTACACTTTTCCCTTTTGGAATTTTCACATACGCCCAGTACGGTGGCTTTCCCATTCTTATTTTGTGGTTGGCCCAACAAATTCAAGATCTTAAAGAGCAGTTAAGCAGAACCCTCGCCTCCTCCCCAGATTTTGGAGATATTATTATCGGTCTCGTTGGAAGCAAAGAGATGAGCGAGGTCGCCAACTCCTTCGCTAAGATGTCGAGCCAACGCCCCTCTAGTACTTACCATCCCTATGTTAGGTGGAATGCGCCTCGACGTTTGTGTGTACGGGGCGTTCCTTCGCGTGGTCCGCGTAGAGGTTTTAGAGCCAATAGGGGTACCTGTCTCAATTGTGGGCAGACGGTGGTCACTTTCAGAAAAATTGTACTCCGTTTTGAGCCGCTGTGTTAAACGAAGCTTTACGTACTGTTGTTGTTGTGGTTCTTTATTTTCTTAGTTGTTAGTCCTTCTTGCGCGCCAGTTTTGTCGTGCCTTGAGTGCGGGTGTCTAATGCCTTTTATGCCTCTTTGAGGTTGCTTAAGGCCGGCAATTCTGGTGGGCTGTCCTCGCCCTCCCTTTTGGTTCTCTTTATTTTATTTTAGGGCACGCCTCCTTATAAGAAATTTAAACCTTCCTTTTTTTACGTCTATTACTAGTCATTCAGTCCCTCTTGTCCCGCAAAATGGTTCAATTGGGAGGGCAAGCCCACCAGTTTTGTCGGCCCAGTCCCTTCACCTCAGCAAGTGGCTGCACTTCACACTCGCGCCAGTACAAGCATGCTAGCCTTTAGACCCATCCTCTTTTATTCCTACAACTTCACAACAACCTGGCTCAATGGCAATTCATTGCAGAACAGTCTCCTTCCCAAGTGGAATCTTTGTCTTTTATCCGAAACAAACTAGATATTGCCGCTTTCATTGTGCCATTTTAAGGGAAAGTCGCGGGCAAATATTTCGACTCTCCGTGTCTCCCGAAAATGGAATTCCCTTAAAACGCTATTTGTGCTCAGTTTCAAGAATTTATCTCTAGAACGATTATCGATCGCGTTATCAATGGTTCTCTTATGTTTTGGGGGAAGGTAGCCGAAACGCAACCCCCACATCTCGTCTTGCCCATAACTGTTGAGCCAAAACCACGGACGTGCTACAATGAACGGTTTTTAAATTTGTGGATTACGGATTGCCTCTTTTCGCTCGATAACCTATCTGATCTCCCTAGGTACGTGGGTCCTGGACATTATCAGACTGTTTACGATGACAAAAGTGGGTATGACCATATTTGTCTATCTTCGTCTAGTAGAACCCTATTTGGGCTATCATGGAAAGGTTGCTATTTCGTTTATGACACCCTCTCCCCTTCGGCGGGAAGGCAAGTGCCTACGTGTACCACACTCTTCTGGTTTGTTGGCGATTAGTTATATTAGAGCTCTTGGTGTACCCTGCTCGCAGTACATCGATGACCGTCATGCAGGTCAGCTTATGATGCGCAAGAAGCCGAACTCTCCAGAATGGTCCAACTTTGAGTTGGCAGTAGCCGCGGCTTTTATTGTCGCTTCAGTTCTTACTTCCCTGGGTTATACCCTCGCTCTGCCAAAGTCGTCTCTCATTCTATCCCAGTGTGTCCGTTCTTGGGGTAAACTTTCGGACTCCCTTTTACTGGCGTCTGTGTTCCCGGAAGATAAGAAGCTTAAGTTTAAAGCTTTAAGAGAATTCATTCTGTCGCAGGAGACTGCGAATCTTAAAACTTTGCAGCGTTTCGCAGGCAAAACCACCTCATTCTCTATTGCTGTTCCCGCAGCTCGACTTTATACACGTTTCTCGTTTCGTGCTATATCATCCAGTTCTAAATCACCCCACAGGCCCATTAAGGTTTCAGGTGACCTGTTGAGAGAAATCCAATAGTGGAGATTTCTGGACAATTGGGAAAGTTGTCTTCCCTGGTTCGACAAGCGGCATGTGGTCACAACCACTTACTCTGATGCGTCAAACACGGGTTTGGGTGGTGTCTTCGCCGACAAATCTGAAAATTCCGTTGAAGTGCGTGACTGGTGGTCATCTTTGGTGACTTCCCAACCGATCATGAATTATCAGAGAGGCTCTGGCACTCAAAAGTACTCTCGTGGCTGGGCAAAGTCGCTTGCGGGCTTCCCGAGCAGACGCCCATGCGAATAGCCTCCATCTGGTTCACGCCTGGACGAATCTAGGCGGGAAGAGCAAAGCTCTTTCTGACGTCATCCAAGCTACCTACGAAGCGACCTTGCAATTTAACATAGCCCTGTCCTTGGTACATGTATCTTCGAGGTATAACCCCACAGAAGCTCCGTCTAGAGTACTCTCCTCCAGTGACTGCACGCTATCCCCTCGCGTATGGAAAGACATTGAAAAGCGTTGGGGGCCTCACTCCGCCGATTTAATGGCTCTAGATTCTTATGTGCCTTTTGATGCTCAAGGAGTCCGCCTTAGACATTTCACCCCCTGGCCCACTAAAGACTCCGCTGGCGTTAATGATTGTTGTCAGACCCTCCATCGTTCGGACAACGCCTACGTGTTCCCACCTTTAGCTTTGGTTGGGTACTGCTTAGGTTTCTAGCCTCATAGCCCTGTCTTCTTACCATTGTCGTTCCTGACCCTTTCCCTCGTCGTTAATAGTGGCCAGTTATCTCAGGGCGCGCTCAAGATTCCGTCCGCCTCGGTCTTTTGGGCGACCACGATGTGCTTTTTTTCCCACTTCAGAAGGTGTATTCCTTTCTCTTCCTTTGCCTTGGGACATTTGGGCGTTTAGAGTATCCTTGTAATTCCAGTATTTTCTCTTAGGCCAGTTTCACTGTTCCCCGTGTCTGGCGCCCAGCCGTATAGTGCAGTGAATGCTTGTATCCAAACGACGACTGTTTTCAATTTTGTCAACAGTGTGGACTTCAAAGATATTTACGTAATTCGGGTCACACTTCTAAGAGGCTTAAAATTGACCTTGTACAGATAGACGCTAGATTAAAGGAACTCAACTCCGCCAGAGCTTCTAAGGCCTATCAACGTTAGAAATCACAGCTGGAGTCCAAATTTTCAGTTTTCCTGGCATATTTACAACCGTAGAAGACTTTACTTTCGACGTCTCTCAAAGACGTTGTTAGATTTCTAATCTGGAAAGATGGCAAAGGCAAAACAATGGTGCACAAAGACTCGTGTCCGTTCCTAGGCTTACAGGGTAAGCAGACCTGCAACCGTCCTACTCGGTTATCTGCTGGGACAGTGGACTCTCTCATTGGGAAACCGCGATCCTTTTTCAACGTCTTGGGCCGCACTGGTGACTAGGACGATCGCTTTAGTTTTGGAAATCCTGTCGCGCATTTGTCAGTTAAACAATATCTCAAATCTATTCAGACAGAACTGTCACAAGCTCGAATATCTCCAACGCAAGCTACCCCTGTCTTTTTTGATAAATGCAAGAAAATTGTGTACCACTTTAGGAATCTTCTATTAATTAAAAACATTTCTCCTTCGGAACGTTACATTTACGCTCGTGATTTAGCGTTTTTTTCGCTCGATTTTTTCTCAGGCGACAGGGCTTCTGACCTTCCCTTACCAAACCAAGTGTATTTTAAAAGTGATTTAAAGGTATTTTTAATGTATTTGAACGATTTGAACTATATTTTGAGCTCATCATGGTGTATTTTTATTATATTTTAACAAAAATTCTAAAATAGTGGTAAGAGCTTGAAATGTATTTGAGGTATAGTTAAATGCTATTTAATAAACCGAATAGGTTTTTCCATGTATTTGTAAGCTATTTGTCGCCAAAACTACATTTCAAATAGAGTATTTGAACACTATTTTGACAACATGACTGCCGAAGTGTTACTCTAAATTGTTTTAAATAGACTATTTGAACACTGTTTGGAAAAAAATCATAAAATGTTGTCGATTTATAATGTAGTTGTAACAAGTAAAACATAAAAATACGTTTTAAATATGATGCTTAAATACTATTTGAAATGGACATTCCTTACTACGCTTCTAAACAGCTCATAAATAGTCTATTTAAAACATGTTTGAAGTTGAATTCACAAGTCACAGCTATTTGAAAGGCGATTTTAAAATTCTGAAACCAGGAGCTGTTTCCAAACAGACTTTAAACAGACTATTTTCTTAGTATTTTGAGAGAAAAACACTTTGTTACAGGTATGTACACAAAATATATTTAAAGTTCACCTTCCCCTCCATAAGTCAGTAAAACTGTTTTAAACGTATTTGTGACAAACTCACAGAACAAAATAAGAGCTATATCGGTTTTCCTTTTTATTGCAGCAGCAATGAAAACGTTTATAGATCGAGTTTTATAGATACATACCCGTAGCATAAATAAGCATAAATGTTATGACGATCGATACGGCAATGCTTTATTATTATTATTCTGCGAAATGCACTGAATACCTGAGTGACCTCAGTGTATGTTGTATTCTATTTCGCTCTATAAAGCTTGTGTTTAGAGTAGCGAGGCCTATCGCTCGTATATATTTAGCTTACATGTAAGCTATATGCGAGAGCACACATTATTTTGTAAACAGACCATTTATGGAGCGCTCCGAAAAGGAAACATTAAGTTATACACGAATGATGATTACAGTAAAGTCTCTTCTTAAGAATGAAAAGCCATACCTTATATCTGTTTTGGGCCCTCTTATAATGGAATCCTGCACTTTTTCACTTGAAGAACGAGGAATTCAGTCCTAAAGCATTGTGAAATTCCCGCTCAGTCTCGCGCGCTAATCTCGTTCCCAGTGACCTCTCTATCCGGCGTCACATATCACGTGAGATATCTCACGTGAGCACAAACAAAGGTCGTTTGAATTTTGTGCGCGGCCATTATAGCAACCGTTTAGAGATTTCGATTTTGTGGACGTTGGTTTATCCAAGAATGGGCTTATCAACAATTTATCAGCAGAAGAGATGAATATCTGAGACGACAGTCTACATCGGGACGTTTCAAATGTGAGTACAATCATTTGTTTAATCATTTTAGTCATGTACAAAGCTTGATGTGGCGTTCGATTGAACGTATTCCGGAATATTAAGAACATGAAAGCTGTCGAATTATAACCATGTTTTGCCAGATTTACATGTGTATAGTGCAAATGTGTCTCAACAAACTATAAAGAAAGCGCTGTAGTGTTTATTTTTATTCCGGAATGCGGTTATTTAGTTAATCGAACGAAACATATAGCGTACGGTAAGCTACATGTAAGAGATTAAATACTGTAACGCTTCGACTTTATGCAATGTACGATTAGAAGACGTGATTATTTCTTGACAACAGTGAGTGGTTTAGTGTTATTATATAGTTTGTTGGGGGTGAAACAGCATTCGTTCTCCTGCCAAATTAAATTCAAAATATATTAACCTCGATCGGTCCTCGATAGTACATGCAATTTATTAGAAAATGAGACTACATTCGATATTTTGTCTTGGTACAATTTAAGCTTAACTTACATGAAAGTTAAAACATTTCGGTTTTTGCTTTGAAATTAACTGGTCATGATACAGATTACATGTATGAGCTCCAGAATTTACGTTTAACATACAATCGTCATAAAACGCTGAGACTTTAATAGATCGAAGCTTGTACATGAAAGATCATCTGTAGTCTTGCTTCGTTTTGATGTTTCAGATTTAAAAGAAAGTAAAAACATTACTTGACAAAATGTTGTGTTTACACTAAAACGTTTACCAAGGTTTCAATTTCCTGAGTTCAAGTTACTTTACCTTTGCTAGTACTCGAATCACCAGTGCAACAAATTGAATTGGCTTGAATTTCTAAAAACATGCCTGCTATTAGAAGTGAAGCGGTGGCTTTCGTGTTCATTGCCTTTTATTTTCTAGTTCTTGAGTGGCAAACAGTAGCCTTGAGATTTCAGCAGCTGTTAACTGCTACAGCACCTCACTAAACTGAAGGGAAAATGGATAGTTTTAACTCAAATTGCATTATGAAATACAAGGCCTGCTAGACATGCATGGTTATGGCCAATGTACCTTTCAGATTGTCTGCCATAAGGATCAAAGGCTTTACCAGGATTGTTTTGTGAAGGATTATTTTGTACCACAGCTAAAAAGCTGTGAACATGCAGTCAAATAAAGTGATCTGAACACCACAAGAAGTGAAATAGTATGCCACCCCAACGGGATGTATCTGTCATTTTGACCTCGGTTACTGACCTAAATCAGGGATGTAGATTCAGTTTTTAACTGGCGGGAATATACAATGTACATGTACATGTAGAACTGACAGATGGGTAAAAAATAGAAAAATGTAGTCCTTCTAAAGCTGCACTTGGCTTTAAGGACGTTTGCGCTACTTGTTTATGCGCATCCTTACTGCACACGCAATTCATCTCGCAACGCCATGCTATGTCATGCATGAGCGCACGCAAGAGAAGAAATCTAAGCACATAAAGGACTGGTAGCCGTTGCGTTAACTTTGCTTAGATTTAACTCACTTTGATGGTCGGTGACCCCCAATTTTTTTCTTTGCCACTTCTCGACAGATTGTAAAAAAATGAACAAAAAGTCAATGTAGGAAATTTAATTTTTTGCCATTTTTCTACCCGTGCAACATCGAATCCTGCCAATTTGCTGCTGTCAGAGTTTGCAAATGCTGTTGTTTAAAGATTAAATTTACTTTAAAAAACGTCACCAGTTGAATGAATTTGCTGAACAGACCTACTCGCATAAAATTTGGGGAAGAAAGTTGCATTTTAGAGATTTATTTGCAATATTTTTAGATTAACAGACATTGGGGTCTCATCCCATAAGGAAGACCAATTTTTCAAAATTAGGGTCGCCTTTCAGATATCTTATCTCAGAAACGAAGTCCGTTACCCCCTCATTTTTTTTTTTTTTTTTTTGCATTTCTGACACAAACATCTCATAACCTAGCTGTAGTAAACATTTTATAAAAAAAAAATCAATGTTAGAAGATTTTCGCGCGAACATCCTTAACAGCCGGAAAAATGAAGTTCACAGCCAGGTAATTTCCCCAGCTTCTCGCTATTATCTACATCCCTGCTAAATACCATCTGTACAAATGTAGGTCTCATGTAAAGTATGTTATTTATATCTTATAATCAGGGTTCTCCCCAAATTTCAGCTTAGCAGGTAAGGGATTTTTGCTAAGCGGTAAAGGGAAAACTGTGTGTCTTAAAAATTTTCCGGGGGCAAGCGGTTACAGATGGTAATAAGTGCTGCTTCAAGCGGTAAATTTTACCGGTTACCGCCTGATAAGGAGAACCCTGTATAATGTAGATACATGTATGATTTGTAATTTAGTATATCTCGTAAAAGTCTTCTCAGCTCAATAGTTGGTACCTGTACATGTAATTTGTGATTGTGGTATATAAAAATTATTTCTTGAAGATTGAAATACATGTAGTGTTTTGTGTATCCTACATGTTGATGTAGGTTAAAAAAAAATAGTATTTAAGATATATAGAGACATGTTTATAATTTAAACATACAGTGTAAACATTATGTTTCATGAACTGCATAAAAAATAGATGAAGTTGGCAATCTTATCAAAAGTGTTAATAAATACATGTACATGTACAGTATAATCAAGTTTTTACAAACCATACTTGAGTGTCTCCTCAATCAAACCAATAAGTACATGGCTACTTTACATTCAAAATTTCTATTTGACACTTTTTTTTTGTCGATGTTGGTCTCTCAAACACAAGCCAGCAATACTTGTATGTACATGTACATGTACATGTAGGGCATTTCCTATTTTTGAGTTGGCTAACAGGAGCCTTTGACTCTACTTGAACAAGAAAATACATGTAGACGTGTGAAAAGAGATTTCCTTGGTTGATTGTACATGTACTATTTTTTGATAAGTGCCTCCTTACTGTGGTGATGATTAACTGGTTACCGGTCGTAGCCTGCTAGCAGAGTTTCCTATTCAGTTGCATTTTCAGGTGGGAAGAAAAGGATTACATTGGACTATCAACCTGACTATTGATAGTGCAAACCCTGCTCTTTGTTGTTTGTATCTAAATATAGTGCATGTGTATACACTTTCGATTTACTCGAATAAATCCTCAAATGCCTCAACTCATTTAAATTTCCCCTTGAGTCCTTCTCTTCCTGAAAAAAAAAACACTCCTTAATTTAGTTTTAATTTAATGTTTATTAAGAAAGGTCAGTTATTGTTCTTGCTGGCATATTTCTTAGCTTGATTGTGTCATTCCTAGAAAATTAATATGTATACATGTATATGTTGTGATTCAATGTTTTCTATAGTTTAAAAATTTTCAAACCAGTTTGATTTTTGTTTTTCTTTGTCTCATATTATGATAATGAATCTGAGACAGAAAAATAAAAACTAAACTGGTTTGAAAAATTTTAAACCAAAGAAAAATTTGAACCACAACATATATAACAAATTAATAGGAGGATTTCATGCTGTCCAGAGTGTCGTTAGAATTATTTTCTTTCTTTATGCCGGTGTTTGGTGCTATAGTAGCTCTATTGGCATACATTGCAGTTTCTTTGGCTCACTTTTGTTGCACGATAAATGCTTATAGGTTAAAGTTTGCTATCGCTTTGGAAATGCTAGGGTCGTTAAATTTCTGAGGTCGTCAAAAGTCTGTGATGTGCAAGACTTGTGAGAAAGTGTTGTCCATCACAGATATACAGTTTAGGCATCTTAGATCTGAGTCTCAAAAGTGCAACCAACTAATGTTAATGCTCCTCCACATGATTGTACAGTACATGTAAGTGTATAACATAAAATTCCCATCTCAAAAAATTAAGTAAGCAACCTAATTCTTGAGCTTCTAAATTGGAATACATGTAAGTGCCTAGACACTTAGGGCATGTTTACATGGAGGGAGGGTGCCCTGGTTAACTAAGCTACCCTGTGAGAGCCAACTTTTCATGTTTGTTAAGAAAATGCATTGAAGTGTGTACATGTTAGAAAGGGTAACCCACCTTCCCAAGGCACCCTTCTAGGAGGGCTATCTTTTTGCCATGTAAACGGTTCGTGCCGGGTTACCCGGCTAGCCAAGGTGAGAAGACCGCGAAAAATGGTGGTATAAAATTACCATCCTGGGGAATTGTTTCATTGTTATCCCTTACCAGTGATATCTGCTGAACAGAATGAATTAGTAGAGTGCAAAATAATAGCCCCAGACACTGAAAAGCAGCTGCTTGCAGAACGAATGATAAAAAAATTAAACTTGCCGCCAAAACGTTTCTTTTGTGCGCCATCTTGTTTGTTGTGCTTAGCGGCCACTCAAAAGATAGCCCACTGACTTTGAAGTACTGACATTACCTTTCTTTTCTTTTATTCCTTAGCTGTACTTGTGTTTAGTTGCCTATGTAAATTTTACCTATATGTCATGTAAAACTGAGCTGAGTTGAATAAATCATCTTGTCTTGTCTATAGTTTGAGGCAAAACTGCATGTACTTTGAGTGGCCTAGTGTCAGTGTTGTGTACCAGGTTAAAAAATAACCCGCAATATTGTTTATTATTGTGCATTCCTTTTTTTTATTTCAATTAACTTTGATTAATAAGTACATTCTATTATTGTTTTTCAGCAGAAAAGTGCAAATGAAGGGGAAAAAAGGCCCAGCAGGTACAGGATGCATAACAGGGCTGACTCACAAGGATAAGGGTACGTCCGATTGACTGATTCCTGAGTGGGAATATCTAGAATGGTCACAAAAAAATCACATTCTTTGAGATTTGGGAGCCATAAGAACACTTAACTTCTGCTACTGTCGTATCATAAACATGTTTTAATAGATTTGCAAAGCAAGTGTGCCTGAACAACCAATTCTCAGAGACTATTCTGTTTACACTTATTCTGGAAAATGGTGAATTGAATGTGCCCTACATTATTGCATTACAAATTCAAATATTTTGATTTGACAATGCAAATATTCCTTACTTCTTACCGCACAAAATATCTGAATGATACATGTGGATTTGTGAGTGTACTGTAGGTTGTTTGCAACTAAACTTGAATGTGATGCTGAGTATGTGCTCGGTTTTCCTTTAACCCTATTCAGACTGGGCTTTTTTTGGCAATCTGTGACTGACTTCATATCTCTGGAACCAGTAAGGCTAGGACCATGAAATTTTCACACAATGTTCACCTCCATACAAGGAAATCTCACACCCAGTTTTGACCTGCCACACTCAATTATGACGTCACAATGACGTCATTTTTGTTTTTCCGACGTTTCTTTGATATTTTTCCATCCAGATACTTGAAATATCAAATATAACTGTAAAATCATCTCTTTAACATTAAAACATAGTAAATACAAACTAGGACACACTTTTAAAGCGAGAAAAAGCAAAAAAAGGCGGTAAAACTATAATTTTGAAATTATTGTCCGCCATCTTGGATTTCCTTTTTTTTTGTTTAAATTAAAATTTAAAAAATATTTAAAAGAGAAAAGGATCAGAATGTATAAAACACATATCAAACTAATGTCTATTATCCAAACAATGAACTTAGAAGCGTTATTTAATAACTAGTACAACATTTTTGTCTATAAGTAAAAGAGAGCAAAAATTTACCTACCCCTCCCCCCCAAATATTTGATGTTAAAAATTTTTGATGTCTTTCAAGAACTAGTCCCAAGAAAAAACTATTCTAACAAGAAAATGCACTATAAGTCAAAAAACAAGATCTTAAAATAAAAAATTCACCATATTTTAATATTTTGAAAACCTATGTGTCAAAAACCGGTTGCCATGGCAACATGGTTAATCACACTGACATGTTTTGGATACCAAAATGTCACTAGATAAATTCTAGGAAAAGTCAGAAAATTTCAGCCTTATAGCTATTTCGGTGTAAGAGTTATCGCAATTTTACTGGAGGGGGGGTTCGAAAAGCCCCCCCCCCCCCAGTCTGAATAAGGTTAATATATGGATTTCATCTGAGAGGTGCACAGTAACTTTCATTTCCACAAAAAAAAAAATACAAGATGTCAAGTTGTACTGTATACACCAAATTGAAGAAACGTTGACCCGTGAAAAGCATAAACCATGAACGATGAAACCGAATGGGATTCTGGGTAGGCAGAATTGGCAAGCTAGTAACATTCTATTTCTTGATAATGAAGATGTTTTCTTTGTTTGAGGCATTTAAGAGCATGATTTATGCATTCTGTGTTAATATATTGTGTATTCTGTCACAGACAAAGATTACATTTTCTAACTTCCCGGTAAACCTTTGGGTCGCATCAATCATGGTTTATGCTTTTCACCCGACAACGTTTCTTCAATTTGGTGTATCATTTTAATACTTGACTGCTTAAACACAAAGCATATTTATCAAGGTGCCAAAAAAATATCTTCAAGCATCGTAATTTTCGTATTGAACAAAAATCGAAATGTAGAATCAAGGAATGGGATTCGTGAATCAAATTGAATGGTCATGATTGTGAATAATTGCATAATCAAGAATTTAGACCAGTAATAAGTTCACAGATTTGGTTTTCATGTTGATAAAAATTATCAATATATTAATTTTCAGAGGACCAAAATATTATTTTATACTTAAATTTTGACTTTAAAATGTGACCGTGAAAGGCAAAACGGACACTGACAGTTGTCCATTCCAAAAGCTAAAGCGTTCGTTTTCCGTTCGTTATCCGTTCGAAAACGTTTCAAAAAATCCGTTCGAAGTGTTCAACGACCCGTTCGAACGGTTTTTCTATCCGTTCGAACGGTTTACCTATCCGTTCGAACGGTTTGCCTATCCGTTCGAAAGGTTCAACAAACCGTTCGAACGGTTTGTCTATCCGTTCGAAAAATAGTAACATCCGTTTGACTGATTGCGACATTTTGCATCCGTTCGCAAACTAGAAGTTCGTTCGAGGAATTATCACATCTGTTTGAACGGTTTCGAGATCCGTTCTTGCTACTTTCCTAGCTAGTGGACAATCCGAACTGTTCGTGGCAGCGAATGAAGTTGGATGAGTTCATGATTCTTGTAGCATGTGAACAGGTTTATGTTTCAGCCGCCAAGCGGACGAGCGGTTGTCAACATGATTGATTTGTGTATGCAAAATTTTTAGTTTGCCGGACGCATTCCCGTTATTTCAGTGACATCTTGGCTAAAATACACGAAGAAAAACAAATGTTTTCACAGCAGTGGCATAGATTTTAAAGCAGTAAAGTATGAATCATAAAAATTATTGGAGGTTTATAATTAATCAACCAACGCCGTGAATTCTCACTTAGATGGAGATCACGCGGATGGATCGATGGAACGCTCGCGAAACCAAACACGGCTTATGTTTATTCCCAGCCCGAAGACACTCCAAACTTTGTGATGTTTTAGCGCGGTGGAATACTTGAAAATGAAGAAAGAAAACAGAGAATTTGTAGACGTTTATATAAATACTTGCGACTTTCGCTTGTGCCAGCGTGTTTTCAGGTTTCAAATTACCGTTTTGACATATGCAAATTTGCTGCACTTTTACCACTTTTCCCACGGGACCAAGCACTTTTTTTTACCGACAACTACAACAAACTTCAAAGGGTTTAATTTTTATTTTTTGCTACCAAACTTTCCCTACCGTCTTTAATTTCGATTATAATTTTTAGTTCCATTCAAGATTTATTTTAACAATAAGTAAACATGAAGTGCAGAAATAATTTTACACATGAATTTTGAATTATAAGGAGGGAAACTACAGCATATTTCCCGAAAATACGTTGTATAAAGTTTGTTCATGTAGTGTTTTGCCATGAGCCTGAATTCAGCGCTATTAAAAGCGGTACAGTAATTTACTTCTGTTCAGCTATTTTGCGTTCAGCGATTCCGTTGTGAATGGCTTCGCAAACCGTTCTGTAAGCAATTAATTTTATTCACCCATTCGAATGGAAAACCAAACCGTTCGACTTATTGATTCATCCGTTCGACATTATTGTCTTACCCGTTCGAACAGATAACCAAAGCGTTCGAATAATTAATTCATCCGCTCGAACGGTTTGCCAATCCGTTCGACATTTTGACTCACCCGTTCGAACGGATAACCAAACTGTTCGAATAATTTATTCGTCCGTTCGAACGGTTTGAGAACCGTTCGTTATCCGTTCGTCATCCGTGCATTTTTGCCGTTCGAACGGTTTTCCGTTAGTGTCCGTTTTGCCTTTCACGGTCACAAATACTCAAATGTTAACCCTTTTGGGGGTCAGCAAATTACATGCATACAGTTGTCATCTGTTTTATCGATTTTTTTTATATTAAGAAAGAATTAGTAAATTCGAATTGTATTTAACAACTATTCACCGAAGTGGAGGTGGGTAGTGGTGGGTAGTTGCTGGGAGGTGAATAGCACTTGCTATTCTGAGTTTCAGTAGCCAATCCGAGTGCGCCAACAATGCTATCCACTGTTTCATTATATACTAAATTTATATATTATTATAGGGTTTGAACCATGTTTTAAAATTATTTGTAAGGAATTTAGAAAGTATTTCAAATATATTTTTATTGTATTTTGACAGACATAATTATGAATAAACCATTTATTGCAAATGCTACTCCATGTTGTTTTTAAAATCTTTTAAAATCTATGTTCAGTGTATTTTCAGGTAGTTTGAAAGGCTCTTAAACCCGATTCAAATACTATTTATAATATATTTTGAAACATCACCCGTTTTCTCCATTCAAGAAATATAGAGGCCTTTCAAAATACGTCGCAATAGTGTTTTAAACAGGTTTAAACATCGTTAAAATAAGTCAAAAACTACTTAAAAACTATATTTAAAGCACGAATTTTCAATGTATTTTGAATACAAATACATTCAAAATAGCTTTCCAAACAGTTTGCAAATAGTTTAAGAATTGTTTTTTAAAAATTTGTAAGCTGTTTTGATGCTAATTTTCCACTACTTCAAATACGTTTCAATATCGTTTTAAACAGGTTTAAACATCGTTAAAATAAGTCAAAAACTACTTAAAAACTACATTTAAAGCACGAATTTTAAACGTATTTTGAATACAAATACATTCAAAATAGCCTTCCAAACAGTTTGCAAATAGTTGGAGAATTTATAATGTATTTTTAAAAGATTTGTGAACTGTTTTTAAAACTATTTTTTAAGGTGTTGAAACGTATTTGAAATATATTTTAAAACGTATATGCTGATCTGAATTCATCGAAACTACACTCTGAAAAGGTTTTAAAAATATATTTCAATATCGTTATAAACAGGTTTAAACATCGTTAAAATAAGTCAAAAACTATTTAAAAAACATGATTCAAATACGTATTTTTCATATATTTTTCAAAAATATATTAAAAATAGTTTTTCAAAATACATTAAAAACAGTTTTAAAATAGTGTTTGGTTTGGTAAGGGTTGGCAGAATTAAGACAGTTGACATTCTAAAACATCCTGATGGTACTAACCTCTCGTTTCACCAACGCGTGGGCAAAACGTTAAGAGGAAAACATTTAAGAGCGTTCGCGGTTAAACAAACTGCTAATCCTGCTATTTGCCCAGTTCAATTTGCAGTTCCTCGTCAACCTTTGTTCATCTATGCGCGTCGACCTTTCCACTGGTTTTCTTTTCCGTTTAATGTCCAGGAAAGGTGGTATTCTTAATGCACCCCTCCATGCTTCTACCGTGCAAGCCAGGCTCATTAAGTACCTTTCATCCATTGGCATTAACGATGGCGAATCAGTTCACGGTTTTAGAGCTGGAAACTCCATCCTCCTTAGATTTTTGGGTGTGTCTAAAGAGGAGGTAGCGAAACACATTGGATGGAAATCTGCGGCTCTAGTCGACTATTATACTCAAATTGACAAGGTTATGAATACCCCCACTTATTCAAATGTCTTAGTACTGTTGACAATGGCAATGGTGCATCAGCTGAAAATCTTGGGAACACTTTCCGTGAATGCAACACTCTATTTGGTTTTACGACGGCTTTCATATAAGTTTTTCTTAGATTCGCGTTGTTTTTTGGATTTTAGTTTTGGGGTTTCGGGAGTTTAGTTACGGGTATATGGGGGTGGGGAGGCTGGTAGATACCTTTCGTTTCTGAGGCTGTCTTACACCTCCGAGCCAAGGACTCGGATGTCCCGTAACTTAACCCTCGGGTCCTCAGGCCTTTGTTAAGCGAGAGCCCACTGGGAATAGTTTACTATTCTCAGTGCTCGCTCGCGCAACACAGGCCATAGTTTGAACCAATCGCTAACGAGAGTATTAATTCAGGCGTGTATTTGGTA